>CM047880.1:16580789-16602880 GCA_026212405.1 Petrea volubilis
GACCGCTTACCCAAATGGCTGTCGTCGGCTGCTCGAGAGAATCGAATTGTGTTGAAAATGAGAGAGTTAATGTTGAGAAAGAACGGAAAGGTTATGCAATTTGCAATTGGGATGGCGGCCGCCATCATGTTCCAGAATTTCTTCCGATTAACGTCGTTCGATCATGTGGTGGCGTTCCTCTAACTTCGCGTGGCGTGGCTTGCTAATCTGCCCCTGCTCATGCCTTCCACGAACTTTGGGATTTTCAATTTTTTACTCCCGCAACGTGATCGTGGGTGCACTGTGAATCAATTTGGGCTCCGGGGTACTACTTGGCTGCATATGGTATTTCTCTTCTTCTCTACATGTTGCGGATGAAGCTGAAGTCACTGGTGTTGGTGAACCAGGAGATAAGCTAACGCAGCAGTTTTTTTTGACGAGATGAGAGTACGGAACTATCTGGTATAATTTTTCACTAATCAAATTGTTTTCAATTAATCGAAAGTGTTTTTAAATTCGAAATTATATGATCTTTTATCCTTGACGTGCCGTTAGGACCCGTTTCGAGCAGCAATCTCCCTATTTCGGACTTGTCTAAAAACCGGCCCTCCACGGTTGGGAGTGCCTATCACCTGGTTATTGACATGGATAGCCTTTTCCACGGCAAATCCCACAACTTCTCCGAGCTTTATCTGGTCGATGAGAGTCTCTCCAAAAAAAAGTGTTTGCGTGGAGGCTTTGCAAGGGCACTCTCCCAATGGATCCCGAATGTATCATGGTGTGGGTCTGATCTTCCACGAGATGAGGCGCACATGTTCATCCAGTGCACCTTTTTTCTCGGATGGTGTGGGCACTATCGAACCTCCCTTGGTCGGTTGTGAGAAACTGGCCAGCCTCGGCGACGCTGAGAATGGGTTCGGTCAGTGGAAGGAGGATTAGCTGCTGCAGACTTTGCTTTTTTTCATCACGCAGGCCTGGTCAATCTGGAGGAATCGTATATTGGAAGAAACAGGGCAAATACTTATCACCTCTGGAGCTGGTTGAGTTTGCTCGAAACTACCACCTCTCCTCCTCAATGCTGTTCGCTGGTGCTTTTCGAACGGGAATGGAGGCCCCCGAAGGATCATCTGTATCGGGGCAGAATTAATGTAGCATAAGAATTGAGATGCAGCTGGGCAGTTGTGGGAATTTTTAAATTTACTAGAAAGGTGAAACCATCTAAATTTAAAATGTCGAATTAGAGGGTGTTTGGCTAAGCTTATAAGCTCCTCAAAACATCTTATAAGATGTTGAGAGCTTATAAGATGGTGCAAAGTGTTTGGCAAAATTTTTGAAGGTGGAGCTTAAAGCTCCTCAATAAGATGTTTAAAGCTTATAAGCTCTTTTTAAAAAAGTAAGTAGGTATCAACTTATTTTTTAAGATCTACCAAGCTCCTTTATTTTTAACCAAACTAATACAATATTGCCATTACTAACATCTTATAACTATACCCTTTCTTATTTTATCCAAACACTTTAATACTATATTTTTAAAATAAGATCCAACATCTATAAGTTCCTAAAACATCTTATAAGATGTTAGAAGCTTGTAAAGATTTTTAAATAAGCGTAGCCAAACACCCTCTATAATCATATATTTTCCAGTAATTTGTTACTTCAGAATTTTCAGCGACAATCTGTGACTCTGTTTTGTGTTTGGAGTTTCGTTCTGTTCTATCTATATATGCTGTTGTATGAAGTCATATTTGCCGAACGGATTTATTATACTGGGGTCATATTTTGCACCTCTTTTGCCGTTCCTTCTCACTTATTGATGGCATACCTCAGGGGAGAGACTGTGTGTCTCTGTCAGCCCTTGGTGAAGCTTGCTTAAGATCGGATTTAACTGCAGTGCTTGATGTTGGGGAATTTTAATGCAACAATCACACACAAAATCAAATACAAGTGAGAAAGGAAAGAAAATTGACACAGAGAATTTAATGGATTTGCTAGAGTAGTTTACATCCATTAGCAAAATAGAGAAAAAATTCCACTATGATAAAAATGTATCTGTAGTCTAACTCGAAATCCCTAAACTTCCGTTATATACAACTCCCGAAATGGGCTGAAATAAAGGTCTAAAAGTTCACTTTGGACTTTTCGGGTCGGATCATAATTCAGATCCACCAAGATTCAAAGCACATCATCACATGTGAGATATTTGAAAAACTTGGCTACAAAGATGATGAGGGAGCAAAAACTGAGGTTTGTTTCTGGCTAATCTAGTTTGAAAGTTCTATTGCCTGATCATACGAATTAACGAGTTTCATTTTGTATCACTTCATATATTATCGTATGCTTACATTAATGCTCGATCACTTGAGCAAATTATGAGAAGAGTCTGGCTGCAAACTTTGTAAACTCTATGCAAGAGAAATCTAGCTACTTAACTCTGTTAACAAATAGTTTTTAACCTTATGCAGCTTTCGTTCCAGATGCAGACAAATAAAATGCAGGACACATTGTTTTTTTGATAACAAAATGCCAGATACATTGAACTCAAAGAAAAAGAGTGACCTGGCTTACTACATGGCTTGCTCAATATGAGATTGCCTCTTTATTTTTTGTATCTGGTTACTCTTTAACATTTTATTGCTTCTGGGTTTATTATGGAGATATTATTATTTGCATAACTAAATTGCTTGTAGTTGTAGTCTTAAGTAGTGTCTGATTGAATTGAGTTTGAATAGGGGTGTTTGGCAAAAGAAGATAATAGAGAGGGAAGGGAAGAAATGATGGATTTTAATTTTACATATATTTGTTTGGATGAAAGAAATGGATAAAAAAAAAAAAAAAAGAAAATTAGCTCTAATATTTTTCTTGCATTTTTTCGTCTAGTTTTGGGAAGAAACAAATTTATTGGATTCCATGACATTTTTTTTTTCCTCCCCTTTTTTCATCTGCAACCAAATGAAGGAAAATGACTCATATTTCCTTCTCTCTACTCCCCTTCTTCCCATTTTTCCCTCTACTAAACAAACCATAAGAGAGTATTTGCAATGCTTGTATTTTTTAAGAAGTTAAAGTATCAGAAAAAGTTATAAAAAGTTAGAATAGTAAAAGCGGTAGAGTTTAAGAGAAAAAGTGAAAGTAGTAATTGTTTGTTAACTAGTAATTAAAATTGAGATATACGACTTGACTTGAAAGGTACTTTTAACTTTTAGTTTATTTTATTTTATTTTATTTTCAATAGAACTTATATATGATACAAAAGAATCTACTTTTTCAAAGCCAAGCTCTAGATGTACCTATTTAAAAAAAAAAAATCATTTTTTTTATTGAATGCAACCCCCCCCCCCCCCCCCCCCCCAAATTTGAGAATTGAATTTCATGTCCGGTCCTAATTGTCCTTCATGCACGCGACTGCTTTTTGAACTGCAGAAGCATTTTCTTCTCCATAATTTCAATTTGTTCTTTCAAGAAACATAGGGTGAAAGTAGGATTCTTTTTAAAAAAAGTTTGTTTGTAATAATACATTATAACAACCACACGCACACCTATTAAGATTTAAAATATTAACCCTAACCATTACAAGTTTCTTGAAGGAGACAAAATCATGAAATTGGAGAGAGGCCGGATTTGCAATCTTCTATTGCTTCCGTTCCTCATATGGGCTTGATGTCATGCTTGAAATAAAAATCAAATTTTAGCATCTAATAAATGTAACAATTAACTAATAATATCTTATCGCGTCGCTTTGAGTCTAGTTATCAACTGATGGTTTCCATATTTTTAACGTAGCTCTGATACTAATCAAGAGCCATACATTGTAACATGTTCATAAATAATTAAACAAACCTTTGGCGACTGAAATATTAATTATATCATTCAACTTGTGTAATAAATAATGTAATGAAATAGACATAAATTTACAAAACTCATTATATATGATCTATATAAGTTAAATAATTTACAAGTAAATAGTATGACTATGATATGATCTGTAACACTTCCATTTTTATTTTTTTTAATTATTATATTGCCTATATAGTATTCCATGAGAAGAACAACACCACAACTGCATAAGTCATGTCAACGACACACATGTTTTATATATACATTTCATAATGATTAAATCAAAGCATATATTGATAATCATGTATTATAAAACATGTACGTATATAAAACACTTAAATTGTAAGCCATAATACGTGTTTTGACTAAGTATCGTAGGGTCTTTACTGGAAAAGCGCCTGACTAAACTTATTGTGTTTTCCATCCTTGTAAGTTGTAATGCAGGGGAGCAAACCAGCAATCTTCTGTTCTTTTCGAATAAGAGGCTTTCTACTCGAATCTAGAAGTCAACACCATCAGAATGAAATATTTTTGTCAAAAAAAAAATTCACAATTCTTACCTCAATCACTTGCCCTATATGCAGAAATATATATTAACAAATGCAGTAGTAGAAGATCCAAAATAGTAGCCAACATACTTCCCCCCAGACACACCATACAATTACACAAAGAAAAACACACACACACACACACACACAACACACACACACACACACACCCCTCACAAGAAATGGGGATTCGGGCATGGAGTATTTTATCATTCTGGGCTTTTACAGGCGCAGTATCCTTATCAGTTGGAAAACTTGGGAATCCAAGCCTTAGACAGAACAGACCTCCTAAACTCAATTTCTCCGACAGTCCATGTCTTTGTTCAAGCATTCTTTAGCTATCTTCGTCTTCCACTCCTCCACTTACGCCCAGAGTTACTACCTGTGGGTGTCCTTCGCAGTTTATCCGATCATCTCCGCCGGCTAACCATTCACCTGGTGTAATGAAAACTATTTCCTCGTTAATTTGTTTGTTTTGCTATTCTATTTTTGGCCCAGAATCGAACATGTCTTCGTCCTAGAATATATACTCAAAGCATATGCCATCATGTCTCTGGTTTTGCTTCCGGCGTACCTCTGGCGCGGCGAATCAGTCGCGGTGGGGTTTCTTGATCAAGTTTCCATCATTTTGCAAACTGGGCTTCGCCGGCCGTGCCGGAGGAACACTCGGCCTCTTAACCCACTTCGTTGCCGTGTTGGCGGCGATTTACCTACGCGGGAAGAAGATGAGATACTTCCCCATCTCTGGCAAACGAGCGCTTCCAAAGATGGCTGCCAGCGGGCGGTTCCGAAAAAATTGAATTTTATCAACTTTAAAAGGTGATGAAAAGAATGGGAGAGTGATTGAATTTGCAATTGGGATGGTGGGCATCGTTTGTTTCCGAAATTTCTTCTGATTACGATGTTCGATCACGTGGCGGCGTTCCTATACTTGGCGGTGGCGTGGCTGGCGAATCTCGCCCTGCTCATGTCTCCTCCCGATATTGGGATTTTCAATTTTTTCCTAAGCAATGTGATTGTGGGTTGTACGGTGAACCAATTGGGGCTTGGGAGTACTACTTGGATTGCATACGGTTCTTCTATTCTTCTGTATGTTTAGCGATTGAAGCTGGAGTCACTGGTAGTGGTAAATAGAGGAGAAGGACGAAGCGACAGTTATTGTCTGGCGAGACGAGAGCGGGGGAACAAGAGAATTGAATCATTAATTAGTCAAAATTTGTTCCTAGCAAATCAATCGGACAAGGCGTATTCGTGTTTGTGTGTGTGCGCGCGCGCGCATGTGTTTTTTTTTTTTTTTTAACAAATAGATTTATGACTTATATTCATATTTTATTATATTTTGTATAAATATTGTAGGGTTAATTACATCTACACTCCTAAAGGGTTTACGAAATTCTAAATAGTGCCCCTTTTATATGAAAAATTACACATACACTCCCTTTAAATATTAAAATTACAGATGCGCTCTTTTTCGGTAGGGTTCCGGCGAAAAAGTGATGACGTCAACAAAAAATTTCTGTGATCTAACTATTTTACCCTTGGTAATTTTGTAAACTTAGAAGGGGTATGTAATTTTTAAAGTAGAGATGACGTGTATGTCTAATTTTTTATGAAAGTAATTAACCATTAAATTTTTAAAATTTGACTGATAAAAATTTAAAATGACCGCTTATAACTATTTTTTGACTATTAAAGCTGCTCTTCTCTACCCCCCCCTCCCCCCTTTATATATATATGCACTATTACAACTTTATTTGATATGTATTTAATATAGATTATACACACGTGGCTTATTTTAGTCATTCTTCTAATGTATAGGGTTGAAATACAAGAGCGAAAGAAATCAATTTGGCTTGCAATGGAGCATTATGATAGCGGATATGAATGACAATCATAATAAATATGATATTATTATTACTCAACTCATGGTTCCATCATTGGTGTCCACCCTACTTGAATAAAAAAAAAAGAGGTTTCACATGGTGCACACAATGAATGAGGCAATAAAATGTACTTGTTGAGAAACGTCACCTAAATATGTTTATGGTGGCAAAATTGTGCCAAAACTTGTGGCACTTGACATTATATTATTTGCTTTATCTACTTTGTCATATTGTTAAGCGTAACACTAACTAATTAGTATTATTATTATTATTACGCTTTAATTTGTTGAAAAATATTATATCCTTTCCATTTTCATATGTTGTCAATGATATTGTATTTTTCTTATTTCCATATAGCTCTTGTAACCAAAAAAAAAAAAGGGCTCTTGTAACCCTGAAACATATTTTGTATGTATTATGTAATAGAGTTTTGTGAATGTATGTTTAGACTTGGATATTAAAAAAAAGCTTGATTTTTCACTTACCTATTTTGGCATGTTATTGTGACTAATTTAACCACCGCATAGCTTCTTAAGTATTATTGTGTTAATTTTGTTTTCTTTTATGTGGTTGCTATTATTACCATCCAACAATTGAAAACAATGCATACAAAATAACTTACCAAAGTTATATGGAAATATGAAAAGATGCTATATTATTGACAAAAAAGGGTACAATAATAATACTAATTAGTTAGTCATACACTCAACAATTCGGAAAAATAAATAAATAGTAAGCAATATGAGGTTAAACGCCAGAAGCTTTTGACACAATATTGCCGCCATAAATATCTTGGATAAAGCTTCTTAACAAGCATATGTTACAAATCTCATTCATTCATGTGGTACTATTTGAAGCCTCTTCTTTTTCATGCAAGTAGGGAAGACACTAATGGGAGTACCTATGAGTTGGACAATAATACTACAATCACCATAATTGTCATTCGTATCCACTATCATAATGCTCGTTTCAAGTCGAATTGATTTTTTTTTTTTTTGGGCATCTATCCTTGTATTTCAACATAAGACACTAGGGTTGCATTTGATAATAGCATATGATTGTTTGTGATAGTAAAATCATTAGATAAACATGCTATAAATTGTTATTAATCCATTGCATTAATATATTTGCTAGTAAGTATTATTTCATGATATATCCTTCACATTATGTTTGGTAGTATTCTAATTTCTGTATGGATCTGAAGCAAATTACGAAAAATCTTTTAATTTAAGCCACATCATATATATATATATATATAAATAAAGAAATGTAATACAGTAAATTACAACTCTTATCAATCCAATCCAAATCAAGTGGATTACATATCCCATTCCCATAGTGGGATGAGCTGTCCCATAAATAGATGGGTAAGAAATCGAACCTATGCTTTATAAAGGGCTAAAAATAATCTATCAAATATAATTATAGGTGGAATACACATATAATCCCATGTATAAACCCCTTCCAAATGCAACCTAGAATAATTGCTAGGAAAACGAAAAAACATGTATATATACTTTAAACTAAATTCATGTCAAATGAGGTTGTAATAGTGGCATATATATATATATGTATATATATAGAAGACCATCTTTAATAGTCAAAAAATAGTCATAAATGGTCATTTTTAAAGTTTCAACAATCAAAATTTGAACATGTAACGGTTAATTACTTTCATAAAAAATTACACATACACCCCTCTCTACTTTAAAAATTACATAAACCCCCTTCTAAGTTTACAAAATTAACAAGGGCAAAATAGTCAGATCACAAGAATTTTTGACTGACGTCATCACTTTTTCCCAGGAATCCTACCAGCAAGGGGTGCATCTGTAATTTTAATATTTTCAAAGAGGTGTATGTGTAATTTTTCATTTGAGAGGAGTATTGTTGGGAATTTCGTAAACTTCTAGGTGATGTAGATGTAATTAATCCAATATTGTATTCAAATAATAAAATATAAATTAAAATACAAATATGAAATGAGAGTGATAGGTACCAAAATTTGGGATGACAAGTAATTTGTAAGAGGAAACTCGAGTTGGTGAAATCCTAATTCGCGGGGAAGGACCTATCAACCTTTGGGAACGTAACCTACAAAATTGACTTGGAATTATGCTTGCAGTACAAGACCTAAGATAGAAAATATGGAGAACGGTTTGTAGAATGATATGGGATTCTATATCAAATGGTTGGCGCAAACCTGTATCTTTTGATGAACCGTCGCAACCTTTAGCAAATAATTTTCATGAATTGTTACGCAATGTTTCGAAAATAACTTTTTTTTTTTTTGGGTTAAATTTCGAAAATAACTTTTGATGGAAGCATGATTTACCCAACAATGTTGGGCCTAGTTCGACTCAACGAACCCTCAGATGCATTATTGGACTTGAGATTTAGTAATTCCTCTTGGACCTGATTCTATAATGGCTTGGGTCTAGCCCAGCTGCCTTGGGGCTTCATGTAAAGGTAGCATTGAGGTATTTCTCCAAAGGAAATAAATTATGAGGATTTTGATCTTCCATTGCCTCTGCGGCTCTGCCCCGGTTGGTCTGTCATTTTTTTTTTTGATCTTAATTACACGATTATTAATTCACTGGTCCACTATTTCAAATTTGGATGCTATAAAAATTCAATATGAGGTCGATCTTTTCAACCCAATTACTTCATTCATAACTTTAAAATTCGAACCATGTACTATCTATTTTTTTTGTAATTTGTCACCCTCTTTAAGTCTAATCAAAGTTTGATGGACTCATTTAAAGTGAAGCGACAAATTTATCCAATTGGTTTGTAAATATGTCACCTGTCATGTTATTTCGAGGCTGCTATAGGGAACAAGATATTTATAAGTTGAAAGAAAGCGAACCAAAAAAAAATCCTAGTATTGAAATTATTTCATCAACATCAACTCTATTCTTGTTCTCAATTTTACACTCATAAGACATGGTCCAAGCTACTTTTCAATTTAGTGTGAATAAATAAGATGAAACTTTCAATTTGCAATTTATTTTGTTTTATTACATACTCATCCATTTTGTTTCAGTCTTGCAGGATGCTGGATCTCATATGGAGATTCAAACTATATGGCAGTAGGTACAAAACAGAGGGTTTGTCTTGCTAATTTTTAAAAAACAGAGGTTTCACTTTTCTAATTTTTAAAAAAAGATGGTTTGACTTCAAAAATTTATGAAGGCAATTCCCAAGTCTAAAAGACTATCACATGTGCAAAATGGCAAGTGCAACTTCAACCGTTGGTGGAGGGTTTTCTTTGATGTATTTCACATTTCATATGCCTTTTATACTAATTTTTATTTCACATTATTTTTGAAATTAATTAGAACCAACACAGGAATTTCCCATGCAAAAAACCCTTACACTCTGAATAAGCACAAGAAGAAAAAGCTACAAGCTGCATCAATGGAGATCATAAATAAAAAACATTTTATTACATCTTGGATTTGATGCTTTAGATAAAACACATCCCTCCAACTCAGTTTCCCCACATTGCGCGAGCATTTGGATCAATCAGTGATGGAACCTCAAATTTTTAATATGGCTCCACCACTAATTAAGAGCCCGACATTACAATGCAGTCATAAATAATAAGCATTTTCGCGATGAGATTTTATTATACTATCAACTTGTGTAATACCTAATGCAATAAAATAAAATAAAATTACGAAGTCATAATATATGATCTATAAGTTAATAATAGTATGAGACAAACTGCGAACAGTACCTATACATCTAGTCAACATTCTTGAGTCTTTGCCTTACATTAAATTTGGATATTGGAGGGGGAAATGGGGTAGACTACAATGACTTGATTGAGAGAGTGTTTGGCTAAGTTCATAAATTTCTAAAAATATCTCATAAGTTGTTTGAGAGCTTATAAGCTCTTTATAAGTGTTTCATAAATTTTTTAGTAAAGGTAAGCTCCAAAAATAAGTTATTAGGAGGTTATAAGCTTAAAAAAAAAAAAGGTAAGTTGCCCCCAACTTTTTTTCAAATAATTTATAAGTTGTCTAATACTAAAAGATAAAATAATATAAATATATTTAATTTTTTTTTTCAAGATTACATTTCTATTATTTATTTATTTGAATTTAATTTTGCTTTATTTTTTTTTATCATCATTACACTTATAGAAACATATAAAGCACTTATTTTTACGAAATAAAATTATAGTTTATAAGCTTGAAAAAATCATATAAGCTATAAAGTCATATTTTATTCAAACACTTTAAGAACTTATTTTTAAAATAAAATATAGGAACTTATAAACTCTAAAAATATTTTATAAATTCTACGAGTTTATAAATACTTTAAAATAAGCTTAGCCAAACATTCTCCCAGATACTGATATTAGTTTCTATAACAGTTCCACCTTCTTTTGTAACATTATATATTCATTATCTTATGACTCCCTGCGAAGAACATCACCACAACCGCGTAGGCCTCGTCAACGATGCTGATGTTTTGACGTTCTTTTGGCTTTACATTTGTTTATATGCATATTTAAATCAAACTATTTGATTTACACCAAAAGCAATTCTAATTTGACAGGCACTTATCTAGTATATGGCGTATTTGAGTATATCAATAATTTATTATGACATTTTATAGCATCACAAGCAATATATTATGTTAAAATTTAATGTAGCTTATTGAGATATTTTTATAAAGTATCACAACAGATATGCATCACTTTATGTATTTGAACTTTTAATAGGTCATTTTTCTGGTACTGAGAAATAAAAGATTTTCCAAATTTAGAAGGAAATTAGAAGACCTTATGAATATTGCTTAAACGACTTCATTTGGATTTGAGTTTGAAGGATGAAATTGAGTTGAAAGATTTCAAATGACTTTAAATTTTATGAATTTTCAATCGATCACAATATAACTCAAAAATTAACTCAAAATGGGAGTCAAAACATTTGCAATCCTCACATTCAAATTCATCAACTCAAACACCACCTTAATGAATTTGATATTGCCATATGAATACATACATAGGAGTTAGGAATTTAAATATAAGATATAAAAATTATTTCTACAAAACACTTGTACTACTGGAAGAATAAGTATTTAATCCATACTCAAAGAATAACTTGAATATTAGTCATGCCACTAGGTCTTTAGTTCAGCCGTGGGGCTTTGAATGTGATATTATTGAATCGAACCCTCTTCTCTTCTTTTTTTTTTTTTTGGTGAGTGTGTATGTGCGCATGTATTATTTCGATTGACGTCTTATGTTTGAATCCTGTTTTCCCTTCCTTCTTTGCCCCTTCGCCCTTGGGTAAGTTTGTGTGCCCCTTCTCCCTTGGGTAAGTTTGTGTATGTGTGTGTGTATGTGCGTGTGTTGTTCACAGGTTGATATTTATAAAGTATTTTGAATGTATTGTATTAAAAAAAAAACTTATTTGAAAAAAAAAAAACCTTGAATATTAACCATATATTCCCGACCAAGAAGATAGTAATCAGCATGTCATATCACATGGCAAGACAAGAACAATATTCCAATTTCCAACCGCGTAAGTCGTAATCCTCATCCTTTTTCCTTGTAGTTTCTTCTTTCTCTTTTGCTTATGTAGCTGCAAAAACACACTAGCTGCCCCCAAAACACCACCATCTGATTCTCAAAAAGAACACACACACACACACACACACACTAGGAAATGGAGATTGAGGCCTGGAAGTTTTTCTCGTTCTGGGCTATTATAGGCTTAGTATCCTTGTCAGTTGGAATCCGAGCCTTGGACAGAACAGACCTCCTATGCTCAATTCCCCCGATAGTCATGCCTTTTTTCAAGCATGCTTTAAAATTCTCCGCCTGCCATTCCGCCACTTATGCCCTAGGCCTTCGTCCAAAACTCCAAATTTCTCTCGAGTATTACCTCCTTATGGCGTTGCTTAACGTTTCTTCGGGCGTGGTGACCCCCGATTTATTGGCCCGGAGTTGGACCGTCAGCTGTTTAATTCCTGTCTATTCCGTCATCACTGTGTTTGTTTCGTCATTCTATTTGCTCCCCAAACTGAAGGCTCTGTCGGTAAAAGAAATTAATTTGTACATAGCATCTGCTGTGATTGTTGGATTAGCGCTCCAGTATTACCTTTCTAGCCACCTTTTGTCACTGCCGTGGTATTACGGCCTCTCTCGATGCACGGTCTTTTTGTATCTGGCCTCCTATACCCCACGGTCAACTGAACAAGGTGGCGTCTACATCAGCTTCTTTATAGTGTCGACATTATATCCCACCCGCGCGATCGTTTTGATTCCATTAGTTGCTTTCTTCACTGCTGCCATTTGGGCTGCCATCCCCGGCGAGCTGGAGTCCTTCCATAGATGGCCGCAAATCGTGTTGAGCTTTAAAGGAATGCTGAGAAAGAACGGAAAGGCGATTGAATTTGCAATCGGGATGGTGGGCGCCATCATGTTTCAGAATTTCTTCCGAATAACGTCGTTTGATCACGTGCTGGCTTTCCTCTACCTGGCGGTGGCGTGGCTCGCTAATATTGCCCTGCTCATGGCTTCTCACGATTTTGGGATTTTCAATTTTATACTGAGCAACGTCATCGTGGGTTGTACAGTGAGTCAATTTGGACTCCGGGGTACTACTTGGATTGCGTATGGTGCTTCTGTTCTTCTCTACATTCTGCGGATGAAGCTGGAGTCTCTGGTATTGGTGACGAGAGGAGAAGGTGAAGCGGCTGTCATTGTTTGGCGAGATGAGAGAACGGCGGAACTACAGGATGTAAATGTAATTGTTGAATAATCAAAATTGTTTTCTACTATTTTCTAGCTTTGGACATGGTTTTCTCTTTTTCAATTTTAACAATTAATTACACCGTCGGAAAAATTACTATATAATAAAAAGAAATTAAAACAATGTTCCCATTTATAAAAAATTAAACTCACAACCTAAAGGTTATACTCTATGTGAGGACATGTTAAGCTCTTGATATATATATATATATATATATATAGATATTTTCTACACATGTTATGTGTTCGAATAATATACTATGAATTACAGAAAAATATGTTCTTCTTAAGCAAAGAATATAAATTAAAGTACAAAACACAGAACAGAATATTTGAAATGAAGTTTCATCACTAAGTTAAAAAGGAATAGAAACTACTAGGACAGAATGTCATCCTAAAGTTGTAGTATACATACCAATTTTTGTAGCATATAAATGACTATATGACATACTTATCCAATATTTATAGAATTTGGATGAATATATGAAGTACATTATCCAAAAGTTGCAGTACACATCAATTTTTGTAGAATATAAATGAGTAGATGACGTATTAATTAAATTGGACATAATTCATAATTCGATTAATCAAATTAATTGTAATCGCCACCTTAATCGATCAAACTGGTTATAGTTATTCATTGATTAAATTAGTCATAATCCCCAATTAATTAATCAAATTGAGCATTATTCCTAACGCAATTGCTCCAATTGGCCACAATTCCAGCAACCTCCTAAATATATTAATTAGTATTTTTATTAATTTATTGGTAATGACCCTTTCATTTCTTCCTTTGTCTTCCACCGATGATTTCTTCCAATTTATATAATTAGTGGGTGTGACGCACTTTATGCGTGTGCAAAACAAGAATGAAATATATATTTATCACATGTTTAAAAAAATTATAAGTTTATATATTATGAAAAATAAATAAAAAAAAATTGATTGAAAATTAAATTTATATATAATGAAAAGCAAAAAAGTTGATTGAAAATTAAATTTAATTTTATTATTAAAAAATAAATAAAATATAATGTAAATTAAATATTGAAGATAAAGATATGAGAGAAGAGAGAGAAAAGAAAATAAAAAAAATAATATATCACAATGAGAAAAGGAGAAAAAAGAGTGATATAATAGATGGGGTGGAGAGAGAGAGAGAGAGAGAAACCAAACAATTATTAGAGAAAAATGTGTTGGTAGGCTATAAACCCTATAGATTGACTGTTCAAACCCCATCAACTTTCCAAATCAAATCCAGCCTTCTATCCTCCTCCAATAGGTGATTACCTGGTTTCTGGAAGAAAAAAGATGACCAATTTTTTTTTTTTAATTATAAATAGGCAAAAACAAAAAAGTTAAAATAAGAAAAAAAAATTAAATTATTAGTTCATGTACCCTCTAATTAAATGGTTCTATAATACTAAAGTAAATTACAATGCAAATGAAAAAAAAAATTAGTTTTTTCGTTTATGGACTAAACCACTTAGAACCCAACATCAATCTATTGCCATCTCATTTTAAAATTTAGGCAAAATTGCATAAAATCCCTTTGTGTTATGTTTTAATCGCAAAAAACCCCCTATGTTTCAAAAATAGGCATATTACCCCCTGTATTTTATTTCTGTTTGCACACTTGCCCTACTTGACGGAAAAAATTAAAGGCGTTAAATTTTTACCATTTTTACCGTTTTGTTCCTTTGACTTTACCATTTTTCTCTCTCATTTTTTAGAGAGAGAAATAGAGCCACAAAAAAAATTAGGATTTTTGAATTATATAATATATAAACATATGCACACAAATACCAATACACATAATATCATAGAGATACATACACATCCAAAAGTGTATATATATGTACACAAACAAATCTGCACACACACACACACAAATATATATATATATATATATATGTATACAAACACACACACACACACATATAGATATATATATACATACATACATACACACACACACAGATCTGCACACACACATACATATATACACACACACACAGATCTGCACACACACATACATATATATACATACATACATACATACACACACACACACACAGAGAGATCTGCACGCACACACACACACACATATATATGTACATACACACACACAGATCTGCACGCACACACGTTCTGTTATCATATTATAATAAAGAACATGTTTTGTATAAATTCTGGAGTTTATATTACTTTATTAATTTTAATAAATTAAAGGGGGTTGTATGTAATTTTGTATAAAAACATAATATTATTAAATTCACTAGTGAAAGGGGTAAAGAAGTCAATATACTTGAATTTTAAATTAAAAAGATGTCCAAAACCATTCATTTTCGCACAGTAGGCGCGTGTGCCAACAACACCGTTAGTTTTGGACAGAATGGGGGGTTTTTTGCTATAAAGATAATAACACAAGGTTGTTTTCGCCTATATTCTAATCACAGAGGGTTTTTAGCTAATTTCTCAAAACACAGGGGGTAGTGGCGGAATTTAGCCTAAAATTTAATATCAACATCAACGATATGAGATCCAACCCAATCCAATTCATTTTAAATATGTTGGGCCCAATTCAACCAAAAACCATTATATTGAATTGGACTCATAGGTTAAGAACCATTTTGCTACTATTATACAGTATATCTAAATGTCCGTTTTTTCCTATAAAAAGAAGTCTCTACAATTGGTTCAAGTACACAAAAAATAATAATAATAATAATTCTTTAATAATTTCATAATTTGAAAATTTTTTAAAAACAAAATTACTTTAATTGAAAATTTTCTCTTTCTCGTTAAATAGTTTTCTTATTTTTTCAGAACCCATGCTCTGCAGTTGACGAAGGTTCGCGGAAAAGATTTTGACGCTCAAACGAATTTATTTCAAATTTCGTAAAATTTTGAGGCTACCTAGCCAGGTGACTCTGAGGGAGATACTAAGGGGATAATGTTTCTGTAAGTCAGAAGTCATAGTACTGAGATTATTTTGTCAACGCCAACCCTATTCTTGTTATCAATTTTAAATTCACAAGACTTGGTCCAAGTTCCTACAAGAACTCCTCTTAAGACTCAATAAGCATAAGAAGAGAGAGCCAGAAGCTGCATCTATGGATGTTCTTCTTCTTCTCAAAGTGTGTAGTGACAGAACCAGAACTGTAGCGTTAGGAGAGCACTTAGATCACGAAGTTTACCAAAGGTGTTAATATTAAAAAGTATAAAATACATGGGATAATCTTAAAATTAAGGGTGTAATTAATACTTGATGCTATAAAGTAAACTTATGATAGGTTGCATAATTTGCAACAAGGTCAACTTATAACATTATCATATAATCACTTGAGATACAAGAAGTAGGTCGTGGCCATTGTGCAACGAGTTGGGGTGGCAGGGTTTTTGTTGCCCTTAATTTTTGGTGATGATTTAGAAAATCTCTTTATTTAACACGTGATTTGCATATTTGATTTAATAGTTACTTTCCTTTTAGATCTCCAACGGCTACTTACCATCACAAGAATATTTCATATTAAAGTTGAAAGTCAACCTTGCATTATTACTCTTGCAACGACTACTTGCCTTACATAGATGATTGGTTTCCTGCCATATTGAAAGACGATCTTTGTGCTATAAATACGATCAATAATTAAGAGGAAAATGTTATATCCTAATACATAAAATAATTATTTTAACAGTAAATATAGATGAAAACTTGAAAATGAGAGACAATAGCAGCAAGGAGGTGGGAAATATAGAGAAAATAGGGAGAAGAGGAGTGAACTGGAAAAAACTTCTCTTCTTTTCATCCTTCGTCCATTGTAGCTTTAATACATCCGCAAAATAGCTGGAATTTTAAGGAAAAGACAAATTTAAAATAAAACATAAAATCAAGGTAATCTAGCCGGGATTCCCAAGTGGTCATGCTCTGCAAATGCCGTTGCACTCAAGGTTGTTATTCCAGATGAATTCTCGTTCGTTGATCCATTCCTAATCTTGACGGTAGATGGCGTGCGATGTGGCGCATTCTTGGGCTGCCAACGAATTAATGGAACGCTGTCGTTTTCTTCTTTTCCCATTCTAACGGTCGAGTATATCTGACAGTTTGCCCTCTTTTTCCAGCCCTTGATCCGACGGTTCTCCTTGGATTGGATCTCAAGCTCTAAAATCCTAACATTGCCCCCCTGTTCAGTAGATCCTTGTCCCCAAGGATCGAACTCTGGGAATTTGTCAACGATGTAGTCGAAATCCTCCCATGTAGCTTGGTCCGGAGTCGAGTGTACCCATTGTATCAAAATCTGAGGGACTGCCACATTATTTCTTGGAATCATTCTCTTGTCAAGAACAACCATTGGAAAAATCTTGAAGTTGCCTTTTGTATCCACTTCAGGTAGTGTAGCAGCAGGTAAGTGCTTCTTCCCAATACGTTTTTTAAGTAAGGATACATGAAAAACAGGGTGGATTTGGCTGTCACTGGGTAGTTGTAACTTGTAAGCTACTGTCCCTATTTTTTGGATAATCTTGTAAGGGCCATAATACCTGGGAGCTAGCTTCAAGTTCCTTCTCAGCGCAATAGAAGCCTGTCGGTACGGTTGTAATTTCAGATAAACCTCATCACCTACTTGGAATTCTCTTTCAGTTCTGTGTTTGTCCGCATAAACCTTCATTCTTTCTTGGGCGTGTGTGAGATTCTCTTTGAGCCACCGTGTGATTTTAACTCGCTCATGGATCCATGCATTGACCTCTTGGTGCTCGGTGTGTGCAAATGGTCCTAAGGGAAAGTGAGAAGGAACGTAGCCATACAATGCCTGGAAAGGTGTTAGCTTAAGACTGGTATGATAGTTAGTATTATACCAGAATTCAGCTAAGGAAAGCCACCTACTCCATTGTTTCGGCTTTTGATGGCTCATGCAACGAAGATATGTTTCTAAGCATTGATTCACCCTTTCCGATTGTCCATCAGATTGGGGATGATATGCTGATGACATGTCTAAAGAGGTCCCTAAAATTTTAAATAGAGTCTTCCAGAAAGTGCTTGTAAAAATCCTATCCCTATCAGAAACTATGCTAGTTGGAAGACCATGCAATTTGTATATGTGTTCAATGAAAATTTTAGCAATATGCTCAGCTGTGTAAGGGTGAGTGAGTGCAATAAAATGTGCATATTTAGTGAACCTATCTACTACCACCATGATAGAATTCTTGCCATCTGAATTTGGCAATCCTTCTATAAAATCCATGGCAATATTTGTCCACGCTTGTGAGGGAATGGACAGTGGCTGTAACAACCCCGGGTAAGGGACGTGTTCATTTTTATTCCTTTGGCAGGTATCACACTCCCTTACCCATGTGTTAACTTCTTCCTTCATACCTGGCCAGTAGAACAAGGATTTGATCCTATGATAGGTGCCATTTATGCCGGAATGACCTCCAACCGAAGAGTTGTGCATAAGCCGTACAATTTTGTCCCTTAACTCCCCCGTGTTTCCAATGCAAATCTTACCTTTATACCTTAGTAACCCCGAATCATAACTATAGTCGGGATTAGTCAAAGGATCTAAGATTTTGGCTTGGATAATCTCTCTAAAATGTAGATCCCCTTCATAACTACCTTGAACCTCCATCACCCAATTTGGTATTGTCATGGAGATAGCCATATTTTCCCCGCAATCATGCTCCCTTCTAGATAAAGCATCCGCTGCCCTATTTTCCGTACCTTTCTTATATTCTACCTCATAATCCAATCCCATCAATTTACTAACCCACTTTTGCTGCAAAACAGATTCCACCCTCTGATCCAATATATGTTTGAGGCTCTTTTGATCAGTTCTTATTATGAAATGATGCCCTTGTAGATAATGCCTCCACTTGGTCACTGCCATAAGTACAGCCATGAACTCCTTTTCGTATATGGATAACCCCTGATTTTTTACCCCCATCGCCTTGCTAAGGAATGCTATAGGTCTTTTGTCTTGCATCAATACAGCTCCCATACCCTTATCACTCGCATCAGTTTCTACTATAAATGGCTTAGAGAAATCTGGCAAAGCAAGTACCGGGGCCCTAGTCATCGTTTCTTTGAGCTGTTCAAAAGCTTGAGTGGCTTCTTCTCCCCATTTAAACCCATCTTTCTTTAAAAGTCGAGTTAAAGGTTTACTGATGACCCCATAATTTCTTATGAACTTTCTGTAGTAACCCGTGAGACCCAAGAATCCCCTCAGTGCCTTAACATTTTTTGGCATAGGCCATTCTACCATGCACTTGACCTTATCCGGATCAGTAGATATTCCATTAGAAGATATGATGTGTCCCAAGTATTCTATTTCCCTCATCACGAAACTACATTTAGACATCTTGGCATATAATTGATTTTCCCTCAATTTGTTTAACACTTCCTCTAAGTGTTTGAAATGGTCTTCTAATGTCTTGCTAAACACCAAAATGTCATCAAAAAACACCAACACTATTTTTCTCAGGTATCCCGCAAAGACTTGGTTCATCAAGGCTTGAAATGTTGACGGAGCATTACATAGCCCGAAAGGCATGACTAAAAACTCATAATGGCCTTGATGTGTAATGAAACTAGTCATGTACACATTTTCTGCCTTCATCTTGATTTGAAAATACCCGGACCTTAGATCTATCTTGGAGAAAAATTTTGCTCCATGTAACTCATCCAAGAGTTCATCTATTACCGGAATGGGGAAGTTATGCTTAACTGTAAGACTGTTCAAGTACCTGTAGTCCACACAAAGCCTCCATTGCCCATCCTTCTTTTTGACTAGTAGTACGGGTGATGCAAAGGGTGACTGACTAGCTCTAATGATTCCGGCCTTCAACATTCCTTCCACAATCCTCTCTATCTCAGCCTTGTGTGCATGGGGATACCTATAAGATACCTGTTTCTTCGGTATTGCTTGTGGCTTCAAAATTATCTGGTGCTCAATGTTTCTTTCTGGGGGTAGTGAAACAGGTTCTTCAAATACATCCTGATATCGCTCCAGTAATTGCTTCAGTTTATGCTCCGTCTGATTGTTGTGGATTTTTTGCGTGGAAATGGAAAACAACTGCCCAATGAGAGTGTAGTTTCCCCTTTTGAAGATCTTGCTAAACCCCTTGGCTGAGATAATTTTGAGTTCTGCTTCTCCTGCCATAGCCTTTAGAGCTATCTTCTTGCCTTGCTTTGATATTGTCACCTTCATTTTGTCGTAATCGAACTCTATCGGACTGTTCTTCCTCAACCAGTCTCCTCCTAGCACCATGTCACACCCTCCAAGTTTAATCACTCTAATGGGATAAGTGAACTTGTGACCTTGAATTTGCCAGCAAAAGTTAGTACAAATTAGCCTGCTGATCATTTTACTTCCATCAGCCACACTAACCATCATTGGGGTGGTATAATCTAGAGTACATCCCAATTGTTGGGCCGTGTTTTCATCCAAAAACAATGTGTGCTCCCGCTGTCTACGAGTATGTGAACCTCTCTACCATGTGAACTCCCCCTGATCCTCAAAGTATTAACATCATTATTGCCCGATAGTGCATTGAGGGAAACTGTCATGTCTTCTGCCATAACCTCCTCCCCATTGTTATCCTCTTCTTCTACTTCATCTTGATACACTTGCTCTTCTTCATCTGTCATCATCATGAACAATTGCTTGTTCTTGCACCTGTGTCCTGGAGTAAAAACTTCATCACAGTTGTAGCAGAGATTCTTTTCTCTTCTTGCTCTCATTTCTGCAGCAGTTAAGAGCCTTCTTGGAGGGAGGTTTGGTTCATTAGTGGGTCTGAAAGGTGGTTTTGGTGGATTGGAAAAATTTTTATTAGTTGGCTGTAGGTTTGGTTTGTATGTACTCTTGGTTGTATAGTTGGTCTTGTGGGTGGCAGTAGCTCTTTTGAGGATGGCCTCTATCGTAGCTTCTTGCCTTCTGGCAAGAGAAACGGCCTGCTGAAAATTTAAAGGTCTCAAAGCCATGACTGCTCCCTTAATATCATCCCTAAGGCCACTTATGAAACTTGCAGTGAAGAATTCTTCATTAAAGTCCTTGTTAAATATGAGTAAGTGGGACTTTAACTCCTCAAACTTTTCTAGGAAATGAGCTACACTAGAGGTCTGTTGCAACTTATTGAACTCCCCAATTATTAACTCAGGGTCCATTTCATCAAATCTGTCAAGTACAGCATCAACAAATTGATTCCAGTTGGGCATCTCCTTACTTTCCAAATAACCTTGGAACCATAGTTCTGCCTTACCATCTAAGTATACTCAGGCTAGAGGTACCTTTTGTTCCTCTGGAATGCTGGATAGGATCTGAAAATACCTGTTACATTTTCTAATCCATGCTCTTGGGTTGTCCCCTTCAAATCGAGGAAACTCAATCCGTGGGAAATGAGACCCACCGGCTTGGCTACTTGTTGTATCAGTGCCCTCTATTGGAAGGGTGTTACTTGTTGAAACTGAGCCCTTGTCCACTGGTGTTGTCAATCCTTCCCCCAACACTGATTTATTCTTGTTGTAACTGTGTAATTGCTCTATGATGCTTTTAAGCTGCTGTTGTATTCCCAGTTGGTTGTTCTCTATACCTTTAACAGTTTTTTGCAGCTCATCCTGAGAGACTAACACCCCCTCTAACTGGACTTGCAAATGATGTTCATTAGCCTGCCTCAAGGCTCTTTCTTCTGCAAGCATCGCTTCATGTTTCTTTTGTGTATCCTGCATATCCTTTATCTTAGCTAGTTCAGCCATGATGGATGTAAAGTCGCCAAGGATCTTAGCTCTGATACCAGATTTTGTTATATCCTAATACATAAAATAATTATTTTAACAGTAAATATAGATGAAAACTTGAAAATGAGAGACAATAGCAGCAAGGAGGTGGGAAATATAGAGAAAATAGGGAGAAGAGGAGTGAACTGGAAAAAACTTCTCTTCTTTTCATCCTTCGTCCATTGTAGCTTTAATACATCCGCAAAATAGCTGGAATTTTAAGGAAAAGACAAATTTAAAATAAAACATAAAATCAAGGTAATCTAGCCGGGATTCCCAAGTGGTCCTGCTCTGCAAATCCGTTGCAC
>CM047880.1:16603380-16758254 GCA_026212405.1 Petrea volubilis
GCCTTCTCACGACTTTGGGATTTTCAATTTTTTTACTCCGCAACGTGATCGTGGGGTGCACTGTAATCAATTTGGGCTCCGGGGTACTACTTGGCTTGCATATGGTATTCCTCTTCTTCTCTACATGTTGCGGATGAAGCTGAAGTCACTGGTGTTGGTGACCCAAGGAGAAGAAGCTAACGCAGCAGTTATTGTCGAGATGAGAGTACGAACTATCTGGTATAATTTTTCACTAATCAAATTGTTTTTCAATAATCGAAAGTGTTTTTAAATTCGAAATTATATGATCTTTTACCTTGAAGTGGCCGTTAGGACCCGTTTCGAGCAGCAACTCTCCCCTATTTCGGATGTCTAAAAAGCCGGCCCTCCACGGTTGGGAGTGCCTATCACCTGGTTATTGACATGGATAGCCAGTTTTCCACGGCAAAATCCCCAAACTTCTCCGAGCTTTATACTGGTCGATGAGAGTCCTTCTCCAAAAATAACGTGTTTGCGTGGAGGCTTTGCAGGGCAACCTCCCAAGGATCCCGAATGTATCATGTGTGGGTCTGATCTTTCCACGAGATGAGGACCCCAGGTCATCCAGTGCAAACCTTTTCCCTCGGATGGTGGGGCACTATCGAACCCTCCCTTGGTCGGTGTGAAGAAACTGGCCAGCCCCGGCGGCGACGCTGAGGAATGGGTTTCGGTCAGTGGAAGGAGGATAGCTCTGCTGTAGACTTTGCTTTTTGTCATCACGCGGCCTGGTCAATCTGGAGGAATCGTAATATTGGAAGAAAACAGGGCAAATACTTATCACCTCTGGAGCTGGTTGAGTTTGCTCGAAACTACCACCTCTCTCCTCAATGCTGTTCGCTGGTGCTAATCGAACGGGAATGGAGGCCCCGAAGGATCATTCTGTATCGGGGCAGAATTAATTGTAGCATAAGAATGAGATGAGCTGGCAGTTGTGGGAATTTTAAATTACTAGAAGGTGAAACCATCTAAATTAAATGTCGAAGTAGAGGGTTTTTTGGCTAGCTTATAAGCTCCTCAAAACATCTTATAAGATGTTGAGATCTTATAAGATGGTGCAAAGTGTTTGGCAAAAATTTGAAGGTGGAGCTTATAAGCTCCTCAAATAAGATGTTTAAGAGCTATAAGCTCTTTTTAAAAAAGTAAGGAGGTAGCAACTTATTTTTTAAGATCTACCAAGCTCCTTTATTTTTAACCAAACTAATTACAATATTGCCATTACTAACATCTTATAAACTATACCCTGTCTTATTTATCCAAAATACTTTAATAAACTTATTTTTAAAAATAAGATCCAACATCTTATAAGTTCCTAAAACATCTATAAGATGTAGAAGCTTGTAAGATGTTTTAAATAAGCTTAGCCAAACACCCTCTTAATCATATTTCCAGTAATTTGTTACTTCAGAAATTTCAGCGACAATCTGTGCCTCTGTGGTTTGTGTTTGGAGGTTTCGTTCTTGTTCTATCTATATATGCTGGTTGTATGAAGTCATATTTGCCGAACGGATTTAATTATACTGGGGTCATATTTTGCACCTCTTTTGCCGGTTCCTTCTCACTTATTGATGGGCATACCTCAGGGTGGAGAGACTGTGTGTCTCTGTCAGCCCTTGGTGAAGCTTGCTTAAGATCGATTTAACTGCAGTGCTTGATGTTGGGAATTTTAATGCAAACAATCACACACAAAATCAAATACAAGTGAGAAAGGAAAGAAAATTGACACAAGCGAATTTAATGGGATTTGGCTAGAGTAGTTTACATCCATTAGCAAAATAGAGAAAAAATTCCACTATGATAAAAAATGTATCTGTAGTCTAACTCGAAATCCCTAAACTTCCGTTATATACAACTCCGAAAATGGGCTGAAAATAAAGGTCTAAAAGTTCACTTTGGACTTTTTCGGGTCGGATCATAATTCAGATCCACCAAGATTCAAAGCACATCATCACATGTGAGATATTTGAAAAACTTGGCTACAAAGATGATGAGGGAGCAAAACTGAGGTTTGTTTCTGGCTAATCTAGTTTGAAAGTTCTATTGCCTGATCATACGAATTAACGAGTTCATTTTGTATCACTTCATATATTATCGTATGCTTACATTAATGCTCGATCACTTGAGCAAATTATGAGAAGAGTCTGGCTGCAAACTTTATGTAAACTCTATGCAAGAGAAATCTAGCTACTTAACTCTGTTAACAAATAGTTTTAACCTTATGCAGCTTTCGTTCCAGATGCAGACAAATAAAATGCAGGACACATTGTTTTTGTGATAACAAAATGCCAGATACATTGAACTCAAAGAAAAAGAGTGACCTGGCTTACTACATGGCTTGCTCAAATGAGATTGCCTCTTTATTTTTTGTATCTGGTTACTCTTTAACATTTTATTGCTTCTGGGTTTATTATGGAGATATTATTATTTGCATAACTAAATTGCTTGTAGTTGTAGTCTTAAGTAGTGTCTGATTGAATTGAGTTGAATAGGGGGTGTTTGGCAAAAGAAGATAATAGAGAGGGAAGGGAAGAAAATGATGGATTTTAATTTTACATATATTTGTTTGGATGAAAGGAAAATGGATAAAAAAAAAAAAAGAAAATTAGCTCTAATATTTTTCTTGCATTTTTTCGTCTAGTTTTGGGAAGAAACAAATTTATTGGATTCCATGACATTTTTTTTCCTCCCACTTTTTCATCTGCAACCAAATGAAGGAAAATGACTCATATTTCCTTCTCTCTACTCCCCTTCTTCCCATTTTTCCCTCTACTAAACAAACCATAAGAGAGTATTTGCAAATGCTTGTATTTTTTAAGAAGTTAAAGTATCAGAAAAAGTTATAAAAAGTTAGAATAGTAAAAGCGGGTAGAGTTTAAGAGAAAAGTGAAAAGTAGTAATTGTATGTTAACTAGTAATTAAAAATTGAGATATACGACTTGACTTGAAAGGTACTTTTAACTTTTAGTTTATTTTATTTTATTTTATTTTCAATAGAACTTATATATGATACAAAAGAATCTACTTTTTCAAAGCCAAAGCTCTAGATGTACCTATTTAAAAAAAAAAAAATCATTTTTTTTATTGAATGCAACCCCCCCCCCCCCCAAATTTGAGAATTGAATTTCATGTCCGGTCCTAATTGTCCTTCATGCACGCGACTGCTTTGAACTGCAGAAGCATTTTCTTCTCCATAATTTCAATTTGTTCTTTCAAGAAACATAGGGTGAAAGTAGGATTCTTTTTAAAAAAAGTTTGTTTGTATAATACATTATAACCAACACACGCACACCTATTAAGATTTAAATATTAACCCTAACCATTACAAGTTTCTTGAAGGAGACAAATCATGAAAATTGGAGAGAGGCCGAGATTTTCATCTTCTATTGCTTTCCGTTCCTATTGGCTTGATGTCATGCTTGAAATAAAATCAAATTTTAAGCATCTAATAAATGTAACAACTAATAATATCTTATCGCTCGCTTTGAGTCTAGTTATAACTTGATGGTTCCATATTTTTAACGTAGCTCTGATACTAATCAAGAGCCATACATTGTAACATGTTCATAAATAATAAACACTTTGGCGATGAAATATTATTATATCATCAACTTGTGTAATAACTAATGTAATGAAATAGAATAAATTTACAAAATCATTATATATGATCTATATAAGTTAATAATTTACAAGTAAATAGTATGACTATGATATGATCTGTAACACTTCCATTTTAATTTTTTTTAATTATTATATTGCCTATCATAGTATTCCATGAGAAGAACAACACCACAACTGCATAAGTCATGTCAACGACACACATGTTTATATATACATTTCATAATGCTTAAATCAAAGCATATATTATAATCATGTATATATAAACATGTACGTATATAAAACACTTAAATTGTAAGCCATAATACGTGTTTTGACATAAGTATCGTAGGGTCTTTACTGGAAAAGCTCCTGACTAAACTTATGTGTGTTCCATCCTTGTAAGTTGTAATGCAGGGAGCAAACCAGCAATCTTCTTGTTCTTTTCGAATAAGAGGCTTTCTACTCGAATCTAGAAGTCAACACCATCAGAATGAAATATTTTTGTCAAAAAAAAAAATTCACAATTCTTACCTCAATCACTTGCCTATATGCAGAAATATATATTAACAAATGCAGTAGTAGAAGATCCAAAATAGTAGCCAACATACTTCCCCCCAGAACACCATACAATTACCACAAAGAAAACACACACACACACACACACACAGACACACACACACACACACACCCCTCACAAGAAATGGGGATTCGGGCATGGAAGTATTTATCATTCTGGGCTTTTACAGGCGCAGTATCCTTATCAGTTGGAAACTTGGAATCCAAGCATTAGACAGAACAGACCTCCTAAACTCAATTTCTCCGACAGTCATGTCTTTGTTCAAGCATTCTTTAGCTATCTTCGTCTTCCACTCCTCCACTTACGCCCAGAGTTACTACCTGTGGGTGTCCTTCGCAGTTTATCCGATCATCTCCGCCGGCTAACCATTCACCTGGTGTAATGAAAACTATTTCCTCGTTAATTTGTTTGTTTTGCTATTCTATTTTTGGCCCAGAATCGAACATGTCTTCGTCCTAGAATATATACTCAAAGCATATGCCATCATGTCTCTGGTTTTGCTTCCGGCGTACCTCTGGCGCGGCGAATCAGTCGCGTGGGTTTCTTGATCAAGTTTCCATCATTTTGCAACTGGGCTTCGCCGCCGTGCCGGAGGAACAACTCGGCCTCTTAACCCACTTCGTTGCCGTGTTGGCGGCGATTTACCTACGCGGGAAGAAGATGAGATACTTCCCCATCTCTGGCAACGAGCGCTTCCAAAGATGGCTGCCAGCGGCGGTTCCGAAAAATTGAATTTTATCAAACTTTAAAAAGGTGATGAAAAAGAATGGGAGAGTGATTGAATTTGCAATTGGGATGGTGGGCATCGTTTGTTTCCGAAATTTCTTCTGATTAACGATGTTCGATTACGTGGCGGCGTTCCTATACTTGGCGGTGGCGTGGCTGGCGAATCTCGCCCTGCTCATGTCTCCTCCCGATATTGGGATTTTCAATTTTTTCCTAAGCAATGTGATTGTGGGTTGTACGGTGAACCAATTGGGGCTTGGGAGTACTACTTGGATTGCATACGGTTCTTCTATTCTTCTGTATGTTTAGCGATTGAAGCTGGAGTCACTGGTAGTGGTAAATAGAGGAGAAGACGAAGCGACAGTTATTGTCTGGCGAGACGAGAGCGGGGAACAAGAGAATTGAATCATTAATTAGTCAAAATTTGTTCCTAGCAAATCAATCGGACAAGGCGTATTCGTGTTTGTGTGTGTGCGCGCGCGCGCATGTGTTTTTTTTTTAACAAATAGATTTATGACTTATATTCATATTTTATTATATTTTGTATAAATATTGTAGGGTTAATTACATCTACACTCTTAAAGGGTTTACGAAATTCTAAATAGTGCCCCTTTTATATGAAAAATTACACATACACTCCCTTTAAAATATTAAAATTACAGATGCGCTCTTTTTCGGTAGGGTTCCGGCGAAAAAGTGATGACGTCAACAAAAAATTTCTGTGATCTAACTATTTTACCCTTGGTAATTTTGTAAACTTAGAAGGGGTATGTAATTTTTAAAGTAGAGATGACGTGTATGTCTAATTTTTTATGAAAGTAATTAACCATTAAATTTTTAAAATTTGACTGATAAAAATTTAAAAATGACCGCTTATAACTATTTTTTGACTATTAAAGCTGCTCTTCTCTACCCCCCCCCCCCCCCCTTTATATATATATGCACTATTACAACTTTATTTGATATGTATTTAATATAGATTATACACACGTGGCTTATTTTAGTCATTCTTCTAATGTATAGGGTTGAAATACAAGAGCGAAAGAAATCAATTTGGCTTGCAATGGAGCATTATGATAGCGGATATGAATGACAATCATAATAAATATGATATTATTATTACTCAACTCATGGTTCCATCATTGGTGTCCACCCTACTTGAATAAAAAAAAAGAGGTTTCACATGGTGCACACAAATGAATGAGGCAATAAAATGTACTTGTTGAGAAACGTCACCTAAATATGTTTATGGTGGCAAAATTGTGCCAAAACTTGTGGCACTTGACATTATATTATTTGCTTTATCTACTTTGTCATATTGTTAAGCGTAACACTAACTAATTAGTATTATTATTATTATTATACGCTTTAATTTGTTGAAAAATATTATATCCTTTCCATTTTCATATGTTGTCAATGATATTGTATTTTTCTTATTTCCATATAGCTCTTGTAACCAAAAAAAAAAAGGGCTCTTGTAACCCTGAAACATATTTTGTATGTATTATGTAATAGAGTTTTGTGAATGTATGTTTAGACTTGGATATTAAAAAAAAGCTTGATTTTTCACTTACCTATTTTGGCATGTTATTGTGACTAATTTAACCACCGCATAGCTTCTTAAGTATTATTGTGTTAATTTTGTTTTCTTTTATGTGGTTGCTATTATTACCATCCAACAATTGAAAACAATGCATACAAAATAACTTACTAAAGTTATATGGAAATATGAAAGATGCTATATTATTGACAAAAAAGGGTACAATAATAATACTAATTAGTTAGTCATACACTCAACAATTCGGAAAAATAAATAAATAGTAAGCAATATGAGGTTAAACGCCAGAAGCTTTGACACAATATTGCCGCCATAAATATCTTTGGATAAAGCTTCTTAACAAGCATATGTTACAATCTCATTCATTCATGTGGTACTATTTGAAGCCTCTTCTTTTTCATGCAAGTAGGGAAGACACTAATGGGAGTACCTATGAGTTGGACAATAATACTACAATCACCATAATTGTCATTCGTATCCACTATCATAATGCTCGTTTTCAAGTCGAATTGATTTTTTTTTTTTTTTGGGCATCTATCCTTGTATTTCAACATAAGACACTAGGGTTGCATTTGATAATAGCATATGATTGTTTGTGATAGTAAAATCATTAGATAAACATGCTATAAATTATTATCAATCCATTGCATTAATATATTTGCTAGTAAGTATTATTTCATGATATATCCTTCAAATTATGTTTGGTAGTATTCTAATTTCTGTATGGATCTGAAGCAAATTACGAAAAATCTTTTAATTTAAGCCACATCATATATATATATATATATAAATAAAGAAATGTAATACAGTAAATTACAACTCTTATCAATCCAATCCAAATCAAGTGGATTACATATCCCATTCCCATAGTGGGATGAGCTGTCCCATAAATAGATGGGTAAGAAATCGAACCTATGCTTTATAAAGGGCTAAAAATAATCTATCAAATATAATTATAGGTGGAATACACATATAATCCCATGTATAAACCCCTTCCAAATGCAACCTAGAATAATTGCTAGGAAAACGAAAAAACATGTATATATACTTTAAACTAAATTCATGTCAAATGAGGTTGTAATAGTGGCATATATATATATGTATATATATAGAAGACCATCTTTAATAGTCAAAAAATAGTCATAAATGGTCATTTTTAAAGTTTCAACAATCAAATTTTGAACATGTAACGGTTAATTACTTTCATAAAAAATTACACATACACCCCTCTCTACTTTAAAAATTACATAAACCCCCTTCTAAGTTTACAAAATTAACAAGGGCAAAATAGTCAGATCACAAGAATTTTTGACTGACGTCATCACTTTTTCCCAGGAATCCTACCAGCAAGGGGTGCATCTGTAATTTTAATATTTTCAAAGAGGTGTATGTGTAATTTTTCATTTGAGAGGAGTATTGTTGGGAATTTCGTAAACTTCTAGGTGATGTAGATGTAATTAATCCAATATTGTATTCAAATAATAAAATATAAATTAAAATACAAATATGAAATGAGAGTGATAGGTACCAAAATTTGGGATGACAAGTAATTTGTAAGAGGAAACTCGAGTTGGTGAAATCCTAATTCGCGGGGAAGGACCTATCAACCTTTGGGAACGTAACCTACAAAATTGACTTGGAATTATGCTTGCAGTACAAGACCTAAGATAGAAAATATGGAGAACGGTTTGTAGAATGATATGGGATTCTATATCAAATGGTTGGCGCAAACCTATATCTTTTGATGAACCGTCGCAACCTTTAGCAAATAATTTTCATGAATTGTTACGCAATGTTTCGAAAATAACTTTTTTTTTTTTGGGTTAAATTTCGAAAATAACTTTTGATGGAAGCATGATTTACCCAACAATGTTGGGCCTAGTTCGACTCAACGAACCCTCAGATGCATTATTGGACTTGAGATTTAGTAATTCCTCTTGGACATGATTCTATAATGGCTTGGGTCTAGCCCAGCTGCCTTGGGGCTTCATGTAAAGGTAGCATTGAGGTATTTCTCCAAAGGAAATAAATTATGAGGATTTTGATCTTCCATTGCCTCTGCGGCTCTGCCCCGGTTGGTCTGTCATTTTTTTTTTTGATCTTAATTACACGATTATTAATTCACTGGTCCACTATTTCAAATTTGGATGCTATAAAAATTCAATATGAGGTCGATCTTTTCAACCCAATTACTTCATTCATAATTTTAAAATTCGAACCATGTACTATCTATTTTTTTTGTAATTTGTTTTTTTTTTTGTAATTTGTCACCCTCTTTAAGTCTAATCAAAGTTTGATGGACTCATTTAAAGTGAAGCGACAAATTTATCCAATTGGTTTGTAAATATGTCACCTGTCATGTTATTTCGAGGCTGCTATAGGGAACAAGATATTTATAAGTTGAAAGAAAGCGAACCAAAAAAAATCCTAGTATTGAAATTATTTCATCAACATCAACTCTATTCTTGTTCTCAATTTTACACTCATAAGACATGGTCCAAGCTACTTTTCAATTTAGTGTGAATAAATAAGATGAAACTTTCAATTTGCAATTTATTTTGTTTTATTACATACTCATCCATTTTGTTTCAGTCTTGCAGGATGCTGGATCTCATATGGAGATTCAAACTATATGGCAGTAGGTACAAAACAGAGGGTTTGTCTTGCTAATTTTTTAAAAACAGAGGTTTCACCTTGTTAATTTTTAAAAAAAGATGGTTTGACTTGAAAAATTTATGAAGGCAATTCCCAAGTCTAAAAGACTATCACATGTGCAAAATGGCAGGTGCAACTTCAACCGTTGGTGGAGGGTTTTCTTTGTTGTATTTCATATTTCATATGCCTTTTATACTAATTTTTATTTCACATTATTTTTGAAATTAATTAGAACCAACACAGGAATTTCCCATGCTAAGAACCCCTTAGACTCTGAATAAGCACAAGAAGAAAAAGCTACAAGCTGCATCAATGGAGATCATAAATAAAAAACATTTTATTACATCTTGGATTTGATGCTTTAGATAAAACACATCTCTCCAACTCAGTTTCCCCAAATTGCGAGAGCATTTTGATCACTATCAGTGACGGAACCTCATCTTTTTAATATAGCTCCACCACTAATTCAGAGCCCGACATTACAATGCAGTCATAAATAATAAGCATTTTCGCGATGAGATTTTATTATACTATCAACTTGTGTAATACCTAATGCAATAAAATAAAATAAAATTGCAAAGTCATAATATATGATCTGTAAGTTAATAATCGTATGAGACAAACTGCGAACAGTACCTATATATCTAGTCAACATTCTTGAGTCTTTACCTTACATTAAAAGTGGATATTGGAGGAGGAATTGGGGTACACTACAGTGACAGGATTGAGAGAGTGTTTGGCTAAGCTCATAAATTTCTAAAAATATCTCATAAGTTGTTTGAGAGCTCATAAGCTCTTTATAAGTGTTTCATAAATTTTTTTAGTAAAGGTAAGCTCCAAAAATAAGTTGTTAGGAGCTTATAAGCTTAAAAAAAAAAAAGTAAGTAGCTCCCAACTTTTTTTCAAATAATTTATAAGTTGTCTAATACTAAAAGATAAAATAATATAAATATATTTAATTTTTTTTCAAGATTACATTTCTACTATTTATTTATATGAATTTAATTTTGCTTTATTTTTTTTTTTATCATCATTACACTTATAGAAACATATAAAGCTCTTATTTTTACGAAATAAAATTACAGTTTATAAGCTCGAAAAAATCTTATAAGCTATAAAGTTTTATTTTATCCAAACACTTTAAGAACTTATTTTTAAAATAAAATATAGGAACTTATAAGCTCTAAAAATATTTTATAAATTCTACGAACTTATAAATACTTTAAAATAAGCTTAGCCAAACACTCCCTCAGTACGATAATGATATTAGTTTCTATAACAGTTCCACCTTCTTTTGTAGCATTATATTCATTATCTTATGACTCCCTCGTAGGCCTCTCAACGATGCTGATGTTTTTGACTTTCTTTTAGTTTTACATTTGTTTATATAGCATATTTAAATCAAACTATTTGATTTACACCAAAATCAATTCTAATTTGACAGACACTTATCTAGTATATGGCGTATTTGAGTATACCAATAATTTTTTATGATATTTTATAGCATCACAAGCAATATATTATGTTAAAATTTAATGTAGCTTATTGAGATATTTTTATAAAGTATCACAACAGGTAGGCATCACTTTATGTATTTGAACTTTCAATAGGTCATTTTTCTGGTACTGAGAAATAAAAGATTTTCCAAATTTAGAAGGAAATTAGAAAACCTTATGAATATTGCTTAAACGACTTCATTTGGATTTGAGTTTGAAGGATGAAATTGAGTCGAAAGATTTCAAATGACTTTAAATTTTATGAATTTCAATCGATCACAATATAACTCAAAAATTAACTCAAAATGGGAGTTAAAGCATTTGCAATCCTCACATTCAAATTCATCAACTCAAGCACCACCTTAATGAATTTGATATTGCCATATGCATACATACATAGGAGTTAGGAATTTGAATATAAGATATAAAAATTATTTCTACAAAACACTTGTACTTCTGGAAGAATAAGTATTTTAATCTATACTCAAAGAATAACTTGAATATTAGTCATGCCACTAGGTCTTTAGTTCAGCCGTGGGGCTTTGAACTTGGTATTATTGAATCTAACCCTCTTCTCTTCTTTTCTTTTCTTTTTTTTTTTTTGGTGAGTGTGTATGCGCGCATGTATTATTTCGATTGACGTCTTATGTTCGAATCCTGTTATTTTCTTCCCTTCCTTCTTTGGTGAGTCTGTGCCCCTTCTCCCTTGGGTAAGTTTGTGTATGTGCGTGTGTTGTTCAGAGGTTGATATTTATAAGGTGTTTTGAATGTATTGTATTTTAAAAAAATAACTTATTTGAAAAAAAAAACCTTGAATATTAACCATATATTCCCGACCAAGAAGATAGTAATCAGCATGTCATATCACATGGCAAGACAAGAACAATATTCCAATTTCCAACCGCGTAAGTCGTAATCCTCATCCTTTTTCCTTGTAGTTTCTTCTTTCTCTTTTGCTTATGTAGCTACAAAAACACACTAGCTCCCCCCCAAAACACCACCATCTGATTCTCAAAAAGAACACACACACACACACACAAAAAAGAGGAAATGGAGATTGAGGCGTGGATGTTTTTCTCGTTCTGGGCTATTATAGGCGTAGTATCCTTATCAGTTGGAATCCGATCCTTGGACAGAACAGACCTCCTTTGCTCAATTCCCCCGATAGTCATGTCTTTTTTCAAGCATGCTTTAAAATTCTCCGCCTGCCATTCCGCCACTTATGCCCTAGTCCTTCGTCCAAAACTCCAAATTTCTCTCGAGTATTACCTCCTTATGGCGTCGTTTAACGTTTCTCCCGGCGTGTTGACCCCCGATTTATTGGCCCGGAGTTGGACCGTCAGCTGTTTAATTCCTGTCTATTCCGTCATCACTGTGTTTGTTTCGTCATTCTATTTGCTCCCCAAACTGAAGGCTCTGTCGGTAAAAGAAATTAATTTGTACTTAGCATCTGTTGTGATTGTTGGATTAGCGCTCCTGTATTACCTTTCTAGCCGCTTTTTGTCACTGCCGTGGTATTACGGCCTCTCTCGATGCACGGTCTTTTTGTATCTGGCCTCCTATACCCCACGGTTGACTGAACAAGGTGGCGTCTACCTCAGCTTCTTTGTAGTGTCGACATTATATCCCACCCGCGTGAGCGTTTTGATTCCATTAGTTTCTTTCTTCACTGCTGCCATTTGGGCTGCCGTCCCCGGCGAGCTGGAGTCCTTCCATAGATGGCCGCAAATGGTGTTGAGCTTTAAAGGAATTCTGAGAAAGAACGGAAAGGCGATTGAATTTGCAATTGGGATGGTGGGCGCCATCATGTTTCAGAATTTCTTCCAAATAACGTCGTTTGATCACGTGATGGCTTTCCTCTACCTGGCGGTGGCGTGGCTCGCTAATATTGCCCTGCTCATGGCTTCTCACGATTTTGGAATTTTCAATTTTTTACTGAGCAACGTCATCGTGGGTTGTACGGTGAGTCAATTTGGAATCCGGGGTACTACTTGGATTGCGTATGGTGCTTCTGTTCTTCTCTACATTCTGCGGATGAAGCTGGAGTCTCTGGTATTGGTGACGAGAGGAGAAGGTGAAGCGGCTGTTATTGTTTGGCGAGATGAGAGAACGGCGGAACTACAGGATGTAAATGTAATTGTTGAATAATCAAAATTGTTTTCTTGTATTTTTCTAGCTTTGGACATGGTTTTCTCTTTTTCAATTTTAGCAATTAATTACATCGTCGGAAAAATTACTATATAATAAAAAGAAATTAAAACAATGTTCGCATTTATAAAAAATTAAACTCACAACCTAAAGTTGCACTACACATCAATTTTTGTAAAATATAAATGAGTAGATGACGTATTAATTAAATTGGACATAATTCATTATTCAATTAATCAAATTAATTGTAATCGCCACCTTAATCGATCAAACTGGTTATAGTTATTAATTGATTAAATTAGTCATAGTCCCCAATTAGTTAATCAAATTGACCATTATTCCTTATGCAATTGCTCTAATTGGCCATAATTCCAGCAACCTCCTAAATATATTAATTAGTATTTTTATTAATTTATTGGTGATGACCCTTTCATTTCTTCCTTTGTCTTCCACCGATGATTTCTTCCAATTTATATATAATTAGTGGGTGTGACGCACTCTATGCGTGTGCAGAACAAGAATGAAATATATTTTTATCACATGTTTAAAAAAATTATAAGTTTATATATTATGAAAAATAAATAAAAAATTGATTGAAAATTAAATTTATATATAATGAAAAGCAAAAACGTTGATTGAAAATTAAATTTAGTTTTATTATTAAAAAATAAATAAAAATATAAAGTAAACTAAATATTAAAGATAAAGATATGAAAGAAAAGTGAGAAAAAAAAATAATATGTCACGATCAGAAGACGAGAAAAAAGATAGATAAAAAATGGGATGGAGAGAGAGAGAGAGAGAGAAACCAAACAATTATTAGAGGGGAGTGTGTTGGTAGGTTATAAACCGTATAGATTAACTGTGCAAGCCCCATCAACATTCCAAATCAAATCCAGAATTCTATCCTCCTCCAATAGGTGATTACCTGGTTTCTAGAAGGAAAAAAATAAGTAAATTTTTTTTTTAATTATAAATAGGCAAAAAAAAGTTAAAATAAGAAAAAAAATTAAATTATTAGTTCCTGTACTCTGTAATTAAATAATTCTATAATACTAAAGTAAAATTACGATGTAAATAAAAAAAAAATAGTTTTTTCGTTTATCGACTAAATCGTTTAGAACCCAACATCAATCAATTGCCATCTCATTTAAAATTTAATATCAACATCAACGATATGGGATCCAACCCAATCCAATTTATTTTAAATATATTGAACCCAATTCAATCCAAAATCATTATATTGAATTGGACTCATAGGTTAAGAATCAATTTGCCACTATTATACAGTATATCTAAATTTCCATTTTTTCCTATAAAAAGAAGTCTCTACAGTTGGTTCAAGTACACAAATAATAATAATAATAATAGTAATTCTTTAATAATTTCATAATTTGAAAAATTTTTAAAAACGAAATTACTTTAATTGAAAATTTTCTCTTTCTCGTTAAATAGTTTTCTTATTTTTTCGGAACCCATGCTCTGCAGCTGACGAAGGTTCGCGGAAAAGATTTGATGGTCAAGCGAATTGATTTCAAATTTCGTAAAATTTTGAGGCTAGCTAGTTAGGTGATTCTGAGGCACCTACTGAGAGGATAATGTTTATGCAAGTCCAAAGTCATAGTATTGAGATTATTTTATCAACGTCAACCCTATTCTTGTTCTCAATTTTAAATTCAAAAGACTTGGTCCAAGTTCCAACAAGAACTCCTCTTAAGACTCAATAAGTACAAGAAGAGAGAGCTAGAAGCTGCATCTATGGATGTTCTTCTTCTTCTCAAAGTGTGTAGCGACAGAACCAGAACTGTAGCGTTAGGAGAACACTTAGATCACGTAGTTTACCAAAGGTTTTAATATTAAAAAGTATAAAATATACATGGGATAATCTTCAAATTACGGGTGTAATTAATCTTGATGCTATAAAGTAAACTTAACGATAGGTTGCATAATTTGCAACAAGGTCCACTTATAACATTATCATATAATCACTTGATATACAAGAAGTAGGGAGTGGCCAGTGTCACATGAGTAGGGGTGGCAAAATGATTTTCAATCCGCGGGGTTGAACCCAATTTTTATGATTTTGGCTTGGGTTGGGTTGGATTGGATTGGATTGGGTCTAACATATTTTAAAAATGGGTTGGATTTGATGTGGTTGGTGTTGATATTGAGTTATAGTTGAGTTGGTAATGACTTCATGTTGGGTTCTAAATGGGTTACCCATAAATAAAAAAATATTTATTTTTTTTATTTAATTATAATTTATTATAATATTTCAGAACTATCTAAAGAGTATATGAATTGCTAATTTTAATATATCCTTTTTTAATTTTGATTAAACATACAAGAATGAAACATAGAACCTAATGTGCCAAGTACCACTTCAACCAGATATGTCAGTAGAGGCGAACCTGTCTAGATCCTAAGTATAGAGCAACAGAGCCCTCGACCAAGTAGGCTGTCCTCGATAGAGGTTTTAAACCGGGCTATCCTCGATTGTGAGGTTGTAAGCCAGAAAACTCACCAAGTGTGAGGACCGGTGCCCTCGAAGAGACATATTGTCCTCGAGAGTGCGTTCGTATGAAAAATAGAGAGTCTCGGAGTGCAAGACACGAGAAGAAAAATACCCCCAAGCTTATCCTTAGTACCAAGTCCGTGGTCCCAAAGCCACGAGGGGCCTCTATGGGCCCTCGAGACCTCCTATGTAGTGGGGCAGGCGGAACAAGGGAACATGAGGCTTAGAAACTATGAGTGCCCTCGAACATCTAAAACTTGATAAAAATAACACGTTATCAATATATTTATCTAAATCTATAATAATAATAATAATAATAATAATAATAATAATAATAATAATAATAATAATAATAATAATTAAATGTCATACGTGGAAAAGTGGAGTTTATTGATACTATCCAAATATGCTCATAAATGGCATTTACTTAAATTGTCTCAAGCTTTCTAGATTATATATATATACACATATATATAAGTCTTTATACATAATTTATATAAAATTAAAAATATGTTTTTTTAATAAATGTTAAGAAAATAAATTTATGCTAGGATAAGTTTTTTATTGCATGTATCATTTGTTGGAATTCAAGCACTCTCTTAAAGATACTAAAAATAAGTTCAAGTCCAAAGTTAGTCTATGTTCAAAATTTCATGAATTTAGTCAAAAGTATTGTTCAATGTATCATTTCTATTTTTTCAAATTTCTATATTGTTCTAGACTACTCTATAGAGTAGTGTATATAGGAGCACTCACATTTTGTAAGCAATTATCAAGAAATGCAAGTTAGTCTTTTCTAGCAAAACTGTTGGAAATGGGATTGATAAGATGATATTTTCAAAAGGTAATCTAGGATTGAATCATTTCGAATGGTACTCCATAGATAAAGCCCAAGGAAAATATTATCTATGTGTAAATAAAGCCGTGTAAAATATCCCAAATCGGATATATTGGCCTTGACTGTGCTAGTATTTATGTGGTTAAGTGTTGTTCTAGTGTAAATTAAACAACTAAATACCGCATATGGGCAAACCCCACGCGCTGCCCGCCTTGACCCGGGGCCGATCATGAGCCACGAGCTAGGTCTAGGTCGTTGTCGCGGGTGTGGGCTAGAGCGAATTGTCTCGGTTTCGGGCTTATTTTTTATTAAAATGCCCTTGGTGTAATGCGTTTGAGTCCAGGTGCAGTACATGTCTGTTGGTATTCAGACGGTTTCAACCGTGTATTAATGTGTCAGAATTTAATTCTGGTTGTCTCCTCCCCCCTATATAAGTTGCTTCCTCATTCTCTGCAAAAGACACAAACGAAACGAGTGAGAATAGTAAGTATACTATTTTAAGAAACCACAGAGTTTTAAAAGTGTATACACTTTTAGCTTTCGAGTGTGTGTTTTGAGTTGCATACACAACCTCTAGAGCTGTTTAGCTTTCGAAGTGAGGTTCAACGTATAGCAGTACGGCTTAGAACAGACCTTTGAACTGTCTAATCTTGGAAGGAGTATCGCAGACTCATCGCACCGGTCAGTGGGACGAATGTTTCTTTAAGGCAAACCGGTTCAACCCTGTGATTCAGTCGTACTTTTTTAAATAAATACTGATAAGTCATTTGTACTTTCTTGTTTATTTATTTGTTTACAGCATTATTTAGTTTGCTTTTGGCTATAGTGTGTATACTGTAAAACTGTTATTACATTGTATTTATATTATCTAATAAATCCACCCACAAAAGTATCGAATTTTGGATATTCTGTTCAATTGTTTCCAACAAAAACACTCTCTAATTTTTTATACTTGAGTTATGTAGTAGCTAGCAACTCAAATTAAGCATTAAAAAAACTAACACCACCCACAACACTTCCTTACGAGATGATTTGAGGGTTCGTATTTTGGAGTTCCACCTTAAGCTCACATGTTGCCAATTCAAACTTCAAAATTCAAGTCACAAAAGTGTTATATACAGATGGAACTAGTAAACACCCAATAAGAATACGCACCGAAAAATGCAAATTGTGGCTATTAAATGCCATATGATTTACAGAAGTTGCATATGTGGCTATTAATTTGGGTATTTTGTTGAGGTGGTCGATGGTACAAATTATGAGGTGGAATTAATTGACATGTGAATATCCTAGTCATCAAAAAGAAAAGAAAAAAATTAAATTTTAATTTTTTATGGAGTACCCAAAATGTCCAAGTCGATGGCTACACATATATATTTATGTGCACACACACACACAAATATATATATATAGATACATATTCACATATGCATACACATACACACACACATAGATATATATATATATATATATATATATATATAGATTCATAGATTTATACTGATATCCATACACAAATATAGGGATTATTGTCATTTTCATCTTTTATGTTTGGAATATATATTTTTTGCCCGGTAGGTATTCACTTTGCAATTTTAGTCATATATGTTTTGAAAATATTGTAATTTCAGTCCTATTTTACTGAAATCCTTCGAAACTCGCTGACGTGGCATCATAATTTTATGCACCATTTTAGCGAGTTTCGACGGATTCCAGTGAAATTGGACTGAAATTACAAAATTTTAAAACATGTAAGATCAAAATTGCAAAGGCCATATTTAATAGGTAAAAAATATAAATCCCAAAACACAAAGGACGAAAATGAGAATTATCCCAATAATATATATATATATATATATATATATATAGAGAGAGAGAGAGAGAGAGAGAGAGAGAGAGAGAGAGAGGATAGGGCCGGGAGGCCTGGAGAGGAATTGGTGTGGGAGGGGGATTGATGACGCCAGTTCGAATCCTCTGCTACATAAAATGTGTTACATCTCTTCCTACATTCATCAATACACGCCACGTGTATTGTTGAATGGTTGAGAAAAGAAACGAAAAAAACTTATGATATGAACAAATCTCTTTCCTTATCTCAACCGCTCACTAATATACGTGGTGTATATTGATGAGTGCAGGAGGAGATGAAGCACCGTTTTGTAGCAGAGAATCCGAATTGGATTGATGCGGGGGTGGGGGTTTCATTTTTTTTTTGTTTCCTTTTTGAAATATGCACATATATATATATATATATATATAATTTAGATATACTAATTTTAATATTTCTTTTATATTTCGTATCAATTTATATTGTTCAAATAATATTCAAACAATTCCTTGAGTTTATAAAACTTATTTTTCATATAAATTTTACATCATAATTTTTTTTTGTTATTTTTCCATATTAGTTTTATCTAGTAATTAGTTAATTTGTTAGATAAGAAATAATTCAAAAAATAATTATATTAAAAAATATTTTCTTTTTTAAATAATTTATTAAGCAAAAAAAATTACATTTTCCCCATCTAATATTAAAATTATCTTACATATATTTTACACTAATATATGTGTGTGTGTATGTGGGTGTGTGCGCGCGCGGGCGTATGCCTCATGAAAATTATTTTTTTTATTTATTTGTTTATTCAGTATAAATTTGTATATGTTATTAATATAAATAAGAGGTAATGATTTAGGAGGGAAATTCCATTTAAGTTGCCCTTTATTCTTTTATGTGGCATAGTATCTTGCCAACTAGACAAAAAAAAAAGCGCTGATTCAAAGGCCACTTGTGCGGCATGTGATATTTTCCAGTGAAATTGATTGAAAAAGTGGCAGTGTCCTTAAATCGCAATTTTTTAAAAGTATCCATACGAAAATTGCCAGCTCGAATCAAAGCTGTCCAAAAATTGATTAGAGGCCAAGTGTCCTAAAAAAGTTTTTTTTTTTCCCATCTTACTACCTGGAAAAAAAAAAAAAGAAGAAGAAATCGAAGAAAAATGGAGATCCCGTCACGGTCATATTTTCTGTTTTGGGCCACCATTAGCATTGTGTTTACGAGACCTGGATTTGATGCTTTAAACAAAAACGGAGCTCGGTCTCCCCAGTCTTTCTTTAAACGTTCTTTAGCTTTCATCCGTCTCCGCTTTCCCCAGTTGGTATCTAGATATCTCACATGCTAGCTGATTTAGCTAGAGGCTGCTACTGGGAACATAAAATTTATTTAAGTCAGAAGAAAGCGACATTTAGCTAGTGTTGAAATTATTTTTGCAACGCCAACTCTATTCCGGTTCTCAATTTTAAATTCACTAGACTTGGTCCAAGTTCCTTCGAGAACTCCTCTTAGACTCTGAATAAACACAAGAAGAGAAAGCTAGAAGCTGCATCAATGGAGATCCCGGCGTGGATGTTCTTCTCAAAGTTGAGTGACGGAACCAAAGCCATAGGGTTCGAAGAGCACTTAGATCACAAAGTTTACCAAAGGTCTTAATATTAAAAAGTACAAAATATACATGGGATACTCTTAGAATTAGGGGTGTAATTAGTACCCGACGCAATAAAGTAAACTTACGATAGGTTGCAACAAGGTCAACTTATAACATTATTATATAATCACTTGATACATAACAAGTAGGGCGTACGCAGTGTGACATGAGCAATGAATAATACCCATCTAGCCGATATTTCTCGACTCTTGCGTTTTCGAGACTTGAATACCTTTTTGAGTTTTGACGTATATATGTAATTCTTTAACCGCTTTAGCATCATAAATGGAGATTCGGGCATGGATGTTTTTCTCGCTCTGGGCTGCTACAGGTGCGGGCTTCTTGTTTCTTGGAATCCAAGCTCTGGAGAAAACAGACCTTGTTGCAAACTCAATAGTCATGTCTTTGTTGAAGCATTCTTTAGCAATCTCCGCTTGCCATTCCTCAACTTACGCTCTCGTGCTTCGTCCTAAACTCAAGATTTCTATCAAGAAATACTATATGTGGTTCTCCATTGCAGTTTTTCCGATTCTCTTTGCCCGCGTCACCGGAAAATCACGCGACTGGTATTCTCCCATCCTCTTCCATCTCAATATATTTGTATGCTCATTCCCTTATTTCCTAAGGATGAGGACTTTCTCCGTCAAAAAATATTTACATATGATTCCTTTATGCCTGTTCCTGTATCCTCACTCACTTGTTGAATAATTCGCGTGGTGTTTCCCATTCTACGTCTCTAATTTCATGGTTATTCTTCAACTGACCTTCGCCGCCGTGTCGGAGGAACAAAGCGGCCTCTTCATCCACTTCGCCGCCGTGTCGTTGTCGATTGCCATCGGCAGGGAGACGGAATACTTCCCCGTTTTGGTTCTGTTCGTTTCTTTCTTCAGCACCGCCACTTGGGCCGCCGCCTCTGGCGACGAGCGCTTCAAGAAATATCTGCCGGCGGCGCCGGAAAATCGAATTTTATTAAGCTTGAAGAAGACGATGAAAAAGAATGGGAAAGTGATTGAATTTTCGATGGGGATGGTGGGCGCCATGATGTTCCAGAATTTCTTCCGATTAACGTCGTTCGATCATGTGAAGGCGTTCTTGTACTTGGCGGTGGCGTGGCTCGCTAATATTGCTCTGCTCATGCCTTCTCACGATTTTGGAATTTTCAATTTTTTACTGAGCAACGTGATCCTGGGTTGTACGGTGAGCCAATTCGGGCTTGGAGGTACTACTTGGGTTGCATATGGTTCTTCGGTTCTTCTGTACATTCTGCGGATGATGCTAGATTCTCTGGTATTGGTGACGAGAGGAGAAGGCCAAGCGGCAGTTATTGTTTGGCGAGATGAGATCACGGAACTACAGGATGTAAATGTAATTGTTGAATAGTCAAAATTGTTTTCTAGTATTTTAAAACTTTGGATATGGTTTTTTTTTTTTTTTTTTTTTTATAAATTTTAAGAGCTAATTACATCTATATTTCTTGAGGTATAGTAAAATTACAACTTAATTTCTCTTATTTTAAAAATTACAAATACCCCTCGACTTTTAAAACCTCGCAAACTTTAATAGAGATGTTCAAAAGATAATTTTTCTACAACCATAGTAATCAACTCGGCTACCAAGGGGTGCATCTTATCGAACCTGAAAAAATCTTTTGATGAATTTTATATTTCACAAATCTTAATAAAGTAATTTCACTTTATTCCACTACAATTAATATCAAGTATCACTATCTATAATTAAATACCATGACTTCATATGTACCTTCTACATTTTAGACTTATCAATAACGTGCAAATTCCATACCAAATATCTATCGAAAGCACTAGAAATACAACTCTGAACCACGTCTTATTTTATTGAAGGGTAAATTTTGTTAAGATGATATATACCTCAAGAGATATTTGTAATTTTTAAAATTATAGGGACTAATTTATAATTATACTATATCTGAAGAAGTGTAAATGCAATTTGCCCTAATTTAATAATACATTACATCATTGGAAAAACTATTTCAATGTACGTGTTGGCAATTAAATTTCGGTCAATTACAGATCGACAAGTGTAAATTACAATGTTAAATATTAATCAAAATTTCTATTTTTATATTTTGGAATTTTCTAAATTTAATTCCAATATTAAATAGGTAATTTTAATTAATATTTTAATATTTATTTTACTGGCAAATGAGAGATCACCAAGTGTCAATATGAGGTGTTCCGGCCAATTAAATCAAGTCTTGCAGCCCGACAGTCCAAAACCAATCAAATAGTGACAAGTGGCGCATTTGTTCGCATGGACCAATCAAATAATGATATGTAAATGATATTTTTTCTCTTTAATAATAATTTATATTAAAGAGATAAATATCGAAGAAATTGCCAGCAATCCAAAAAAACCCTACACAAACACCTATAAATACGGGTCATTTGGGGTTCAAAAAAAAAAAAAAAGAAAAAGGAGAGAAGTCTTCAAGAGCCAGAGACATCAAGAAGTCTTCAATACAGGGAGAAACAAGCTCACGAGCATACAACCTTCGTACGAGCTCTCAAATTCTCAAGTCTTCAAATTGCAAGCAACCGCTACGACGACGTACTGCATCCACAAAGGCTCTACTTTGTCTTCAAAGCGCAGGTGCTTCAACGCCTTCGATTTCAAAGCCGACCTTTGACTTCAAGGTAAATTGTGACTTCCATTCCGCAAATTTAGGGAGGAATTACATCACTCATCCGAGAACAAGCTTCAAGCCCTCGGAAACAAATTCGGAGAGAAGAATCAGGGGATTTAGTCTATTAGGAAATTATTTTCCTTTTAATTATATCCTTTCTTCAAATTTGAAATATTTGTCAAATATTTTTCTTGTATTGTACTTGTTTGTTTTACAGATATAAAAATTTTGTGTGAACAGTACGATCATGAAATATTAAAATATCAAAAAATTACAAAAAAAAGCTATATAATAAAAAAAATTAAAACAATGTCTCCATTTATAGAAAATCAAACTCACAACCTAAAGGTCATACTCTGTGGGGCATGTTAAAGTCTTGATTATTAATGCATCGTTTCCTTTAAAAAAAAAATCAATTCTACAACTGGATTTATTTTTCTTTTTTTTTATTTATAGAAATCGATATTTTACACACATATTGTGTATTCAAATAATATAGTATGAATTACAGAAAAAAAATACTCTTCTTAAAACAAGTATATAAATTAAAATACAAAACAGATAACAAAATATTTGATGTGAAGTTTCAACAATAAAGTTAAAAGGGAATAGGAACAGAAATGACAAAATTTAATCCTAAAGTTGAAGTATATATTTGAATTTATGCAGGATATAATCATATAAATGATTACATGACATATACTTTTAGAAACTTGCAGAAGATTAACTAATATTTACAGAAATTGTATGCGTATATGAATTATATAATCTAAAAGCTGCAGTACACATCATTTTTTTGCAAAATATAATTGGGTAGACGACGTATAGATCAAATTGGACAAAGTTTCCAACTCAATTGATCAAATTGAGCATAATTACCACCTTAATTGATCAAATTGACTATAATTACCAACTCAATTGGTTTTTAGTCATAATACCAAATTAATTAATCAAATTAGTTATAATCCGCAACAACTGGTAACTGCAGATAAAACAAAAAGTTTAGTTAGCAATTGGTGACAAAAGAATTTATGTGATCAAGTGTATTGAGAAGAGGGTTAAGTGTTTTTTTAATATTTTTTTCCTCTTGATTTTTACCAATTGCTGATAAATTATGCACGAGTGTTATACTTTCTTTTTATAATACTCTCCACATTTATTTATTGCTTCTTCTATTTTTTTCCCCCAACCAAACGAGTTCCTTCCCATGTACAGAATGCTTATTTTTCTACTATTATTATTTATTTATTTTGACAGCAATAAAGGACAGGTAAATCTGTCCAAAGCTAGCTTTAGTTAATAATATTATCATTGTCCTATGTTTTGGTCGGCATTTAGAGTTCTCTAAGTGTTATTATATTTAGGGAAAATTGCATAAAACTTCCCCGTAGTTTCGCAAAGTCGCTAATTACTATTTTATGATTTAAAAATATATAAGAAAACTCTTGAATTTTTTGAATACATGCATACTCTCCTATTACGTTAGTTCGAGTTTAACAACATTAAATTTATATTAAAATATCCGTTATGCCCCTATTATTAAAAATTATTGAATTTTAACTTAAAAACGAGCAGTTTCAATTGATCCCTTAATATAAAAATATAATATTTAAATTCAAATTATAAATTAAAAATATACAATAAATAATAGTATAAAAATATGATATATATATATATATATAAACAATATAAAAGGACAAATTACGACTATACCCCTTGCGGTATGATATAATTACAAATTAGTCTCTCTTACTTTGAAAATTACAAATAACCCCTCGAGGTTTAAGACCTTATTGTAAATATTAATAAAGATATCAAAAAGATAACATTCTTCCAACCACAATAGTCAATCCATGTTCCAAGAGATGTGTATCGTCAAGCCCGATAAATTTTCTTAATCAATTTTGTTATTCCACAAACTTGTGCAAACTATTTTCACTTTATGTCATCGCGACCACTATCGGGCATCACCATCTATAATTTGATACCACCACTACCTTTAACTAAAATTGATTTCATATATAGCTTTTACATTTTATACTTGCCAAAATTATGCGAATCTCATCTCAAAACCTAGTCAAATTTAATAGAAATACAACTCACAATTATGTCATGCCTCAATAAAGGTTGCATTTTGTTAACTTAGTACATACCTTAAGGGGATATTTGTAAATTTTAAAATCATGGGACTAATTTATAATTACGCTATACCCTAGGGGGTGTAGATGTAATTTGCCCCAATATAAAATATATACACACACAAGACATACAGAGCATGCATAAAATGCACACATACGAAACACGCACAGTAAAACACACACAACACAACAGAGTTACACACACGGTAAAATACGCACACATTGGGGTTTTGACCTTTTCCATTAAAAATTGGATGGATCTTGATCTACTTGGTTTGGGTAAAACATTGGTGAGGTCGATTTCGGGTTGGATCGATGATTGTGGAAAATATTAGTGGAAGAAGATGGTGGTGGTGGATTTTAGGATTTTGACTTTTTTTTTCTAATTAAACGTGAATAGTTAAAGATTTGATAAAATTGAATGAGGGTTACCTAATTAATTACCAAATGCTAAATGCTAAATTCAAATAGGTGATTGCCTGGTTTCTAGGGGAAGGACCAAAAAAAGATATCTAAAAACAATTAGTTAATTAAAATTAGAAATAGGCAAAAAAAACCAAATAATTAAAATAAGACAAAAATAAATTGGAATTATTAGTTCCTATACTTTTTAATCAAATGGCTCCATAATACTAAAATTAATTACAATGTAAATTACAAAATTTAATTTTTTATTTATTGGCTAAATTGTTTAGGACCCAACATTAACTGGTTACCAACCTACTTAAAACCTTATATCAATATCAACCATGCGAGACCCAACCCAATTTAACTCACTTTAAAATATGTTGGACCCTATCCAATCTAAAACCATGGCATTGAATTGAATTCATGGATTAAGAACCATTTTGTCACCACTATGCATCTAAATTTCCCCCTTTTTTTTCCCTATAAAAAAGAAGTCTCTAGAATTGGTTCCAGTACAACAAGAAAAATAATAGTTCTTTAATAATTCCATAAATTGAAAAATTTTAACAACAAAATTATTTTAACTGAAAATTTTCTTTTTTTAGTTAAAGAGTTTTCTTATTTTTTGGAACCCACACCCTGGAGTTGTAGTTTTTTGACCTTTACCATGGATTACGATGGCCGCCGCAACATTCATTTATTTAACATCTTCTTAGTTAACATCATTGCCAGTTGTGTCCATGTTGTACTCCAATTCAGAATGTTCACCTTCTTGTTGACCAACACTAGCCGCTACGATGTTGTCGGCATTGTTGCCCTCATTTTGCTGGGTTGCAATGTGGATGTGTAATTGATGGCCCTACTTTGGGCATATTGTATCAAGAAGGACCAGCATTGTCTTCATTGAAGCCGTACTTCACTTGTGGTGGTTGTACTTCGGTTAATCCGAAGTTGTTGAATCCTTGTGTGATAGATGGAATGTGATCTTCGTTAACATCGACTCATAACCTCCCCATTGTTGATCTTAGCACCACTCAATATCTGAGGTTGGATCTCGGTAGGCTATAGTGTCTTGCTCTACAAAAATCTGTAGATTGGGAGTCCAACGTTAGTGCCAGTCAGGATCCACAGGTCGGTATCAATTTTCAAATAAACTAATGCCTGTACCATAGGTGTACTAGTGATGTTGTAGTTGATGAATGTATTCAAAGCATACTGAGTTGGGTTTACACCAGGGACGAACGCGTTCAAAGCATATTGAGTTGGGTTTACACTAGTGACTTGATACAATTCATCTATCAAATTGGTCAGCTTTGAATCGCGTGGAATTCGAGTAAAACCAATGGGATTTCTGTCGTACGTGATGATGTGATTTGAATGTCGAACATTACCACCGTGATAAACAACAATACCTATTGTATCCATGATTTGAGTTTTTTTGTATTTTTGTAGTAAGGCTGAGTGATTTTCTTGTTTTTGCTTCATGGTAGTATGCCTCAATGTATCAGCTACAAATTTTCTTTTAGAGAAAGTGGGATCAGTTTTGCCTAATAAAATTTGAAATTGCATGCATGTATGACATTATTAGCTATCACAAGCTGCGTTATAAGTAATGTCATAGCCTTGAACCGTGACATTGCATGCATGCACTGACATTATTACCTGCATTGACATGATTCATTGTAAGGGGTGGTAAAAGCTCATTGTCAGCGCCATTATAACCATTCCCCCCTGCAATATTCTTCGATAAGTAGGGTAGGGGGTGATTGTTGTTATACGACACCACACTCAAATCTACATGGGCAAAACACTTAAATATTTATGTTTGTTTCAAATCAAAATAAACAAGGGAACATATATTACAAACATGCTTAAAAAGGGTAATACCTGAAGTAATTGACATGTGTCTATAAATAGAATTAGTTTCCTTTCTGGACGCTCACAGTATAACATTGCTAAAACCATTAAACCTCAACTAAACAATCGAGTGTGACTAGCATCTCTCATATCCATAAGATAATGGAACAGGACATATCTTTCACTTTTGTTAGGCATTATAACACTAGCCATAAGTGTCAGGACCACGCATCTTGCCATCTTCATCATGTTCTCACGACATGAATCATTAGTGATATGATTCTGTTTGATGTGGTCTAAAACCGCCCTAAAAAATATACGGGATGATTGCAAGTCTTTAGGATGTGGGACAAATCCAAGGAACAGCTCACACATAGCAAACCAATTTGTATCTTTATCCGCGTGACCAACAATTGGCCTCCCCGAATTGATAATGCTCATAAGACGGCTACATCCTCCAATGCGATCGTGGCCTCACCAATAGGAAAGCGAAACGTGTTAGTTTCTGGTCACCATCTCTCAACCAGTGCATTTATGAGCGTATAGTCCAACTCAAATTCACCAAATCATAAGAAGCCGTAAAAACCCATTTTATAAAACATACGCAACATACTAACTTGTAATGGGTGTTCATTGATGATTTTCCAAAATCGATCATCGTATGCTCTAACTTCAAGATGATTGTACACATCTTTTCTATTGATTAACTCAAACTTGTGTGCGTCCTGATCATAGAGAACCGCCAGGTTCTCAAGACCACACAGAACTCTTCAAGACACCATGTTGCACGATTTTAAAAAACCAATAAAAACTATGCACACAACAATATTTAAAAAGTAACAATTATTCGTATTCGAAGGACAAAATCATAATTTGTCGTCACAAAAAAATTCACACTTAAACTTAGCATAAAAATACAATAAATACACACACCTAAACTTAGCATAAAAATACATGAAAAATATACACGCCTAACTTAGCATATAAATACAACACATACACACCTAAAATAAACAGATTTAAACTTAGCATAAATATATAATAAATATACACACCTAAATAAACACACCTAAACTTAGCATAAATGTACTATGAAAATATAAGGTAAGTAACAAGGAATAGTAAAAAAAAAAAAGTTAACCTGTAAATTCTTTTTTTCAATTTTGCTTGAATAACTGTGACTAAGAAGTGATCATCGTACCATTATCAATATTCTAATTCTGAACTCAAATATAAATTAGAACACTGGGGTGGATCTCTCGTCATGAGGGTTTTTTCTCTCGTCATGAGGGTTTTTCTCTCGTTCTGAGAGTCCCTGCTTGTTTAACTTATATCCTATTGTTTTTGTGCTCTGGTCGTCGTTTTTTCTTCGTTTTGGCTTTTCCCTTCCTCTCTGACCTATTTTTCTTTGCTAGGTGCGGGAGATCCGAATCAGATCAGCCTTACACCCATCATATGCGGCGCCCGTCACAACTCCCATTGGTTTCTTGTAAGTCTGTTGGGATATCATAGGACTAGTGGGGTGTGTGTTTTTGTAGGTCGTTTCGTTTTTTCCTGCTTTTTTCTCTCTATTTGTGGTTTTGGTGTCTTGTTTTTTCTGGTGTTATAGGCCCCAACACGTTGCATAACATTCGGGAGTTTTTTTTTGGATCTGGACATCTTGTGTGGGATGGAGTCTGAGTTGGACTGGATAAACCAGGCGTTAACATTGTCGGGGGATGAAAGTCAGAGAGTTTTAGTTTCTGATGAAGTGTGGGGAGAGAAGCCCCGATTTGCACAATGTTGTGTTGTGGGCCGAGTGCTATCGGATCGCTCGGTGAACTTTGAAGCTTTCAAGTTAACGATGGAGAAGGCGGTGAACGCAGTCCGGGGAATGACGATTACTAAACTAGATGGTGGGTGTTTTTTAATGGCCTTTAATCATGTATTGGACAAACGGCGCACTCTTGCTAACTCGCCATGGGCTTTTGAAAAGCATCTTGTAGTCATGTGCTCTGTCGAACCCGAGGAAAACCCAATGGAAGTCGACTTGAATTGGTGTGACTTTTACGTTCGAGTCCATAATCTGCCATTGAGTAAAATGACGAAAAAATTCGCTACAGTCATAAGAAATTCGATGGGAACATTTCGTGAACTGGACATGGATTTTGAGAAGGGCATTGCAGTCTCATCAAGTCTTCGTATTCGTGTAGGCTTGAACATTACGAAGCCTGTAAAGAGAGCCATGCGGATCAAACCAATGTCTGGAACTGAGGAGCTCTTGGTTGCTTTCACTTATGGGCGTCTACCAAATTTTTGCTATATTTGCGGCATGCTCGATCATCAAGCTCGTGCATGCCCGAGGTTATTCGATGATGATTTTGCAGACCCTGCCCCATACTATCCATTCGGACCATGGCTCCGATCTGAGTCTAGCCCGAGAACAAACAGTTGGGGAAACGGACGGGGTGTGGCCAAAGATCCTCGTGGTGTGCGGCCAAGATTTGTGATTCCCACACCTCCGCCGCCACACACTCCAGATTCTGAGATTCCGCTACCCTCACGTGATGGAAGTTGCCTTAATTTGAGCAATATGCATGGTAAGACAGGTCTTGTTTCCTTTTTTGACCAAGCACCAAATCCCGCTAACCCTAATTCCGATCCCCTTCCTTTATCAAGCCCTCTACCACCACAATCTATCCATATTCCAGTAACATATCCAGCCCGATTACTCCCCTCTCCTAGTACCCAACCCATTGCAACCTTTTCAACGATAACCAATAACCCATCCCTACTAAGACAGCCCACCGAGTCAGATATCCTGCAACTCAGTCCGACCGTCTCCAATTTTGAGCCCCCTACCAAATTAGATCCCATGTTAAACCCGGGTATTATGCTCATCGACCCTCCCGCCTTGTTCTCCACCACTCTTCCGATGACCACACACCTGACCTTCCCAAACCCCTTTCCTCCTCCTAAAGTAGGCCAGCACCGTAAAGCTCTCAAAATTATCCTGGTGCCGCCCACTTCCCGTAAGGCTGCCATTTTGCTCCCCACATCTCCCTCATCCTCTCCCTCCCACTCTCCTAAGCAGCACCCAAAAAAATTGAAAAAACCGGTTCTGTCCAGTGGTTCGGGCAAACGCAGGCTCCCCGCATCAATGATCTCTGATACAAGCAGCCCCACCCCTAAAAAACTTTACAAATCTACTCTCCGACTTCTTGACGAGTCTGATACTGAATCATCGGCGGCGACTGCTTTGCAGTCCCGCCGACAACAGTGAAAATCCTTTGTTGGAATTGTCAAGGACTTGGGGGAACCTTGACAATTCACGCGCTGGGAAAGTTGATCCAGCAAAATCACCCCCACTTGGTTTTTGTCTCGGAGACCAAGTGCCCATCTTTTAAAATCGAGACACTTAAACGCAGGTTTAATTTGCATGGCGTTGGAGTTGATGCACATGGAAAGAGTGGAGGACTTGCGCTGTTTTGGCAAAAGGACACCATGGTAACCTTCCAGAGCTATTCTATGCATCATATCGATGTTACCGTGGGTGAAGCACCAACTCAGTCTCCATGGAGGTTTACAGGTTTTTATGGTTATTCGGCGGCGGCAGATAGGAAAAAGTCGTGGTGGTTATTGGAACAGTTGCGGGCCCAGTCATGCTTACCATGGTTATGCCCTGGCGATTTCAATGAAATACTGTCGAACTATGACAAGGAGGGCGGTGGACCTCGATCTCCTGCCCAGATTCGGGACTTTCAATCCTGTTTGAGCAGCTGCAGGTTGTCGAACCTGGGTTTTATAGGTGATCGCTTCACTTGGTCAAATAATCGGGAACACCCGTATACGGTGCGTGAGAGACTGGACTTAGCTGTGGCATGCCCGAAATGGATCAGTGAATATCAATCATACCGTGTGCACTACCTGGAATCCGTCGTTTTGGATCATCAACCAATTCAAATTGATACTGACCCTCCCTCCGCGGGGCTTAGACGGAGTCTTAAACCCTGGCGTTTTGAAGCAATGTGGCTGAGAAGTGATTCATGTGCCAAAGTAATCCAAGACCAATGGACTGAGAACTTGTGTGGTGAGGATCAGGAGAATTATTGGGCGAATGCGGACCATTGTAGAATTGGCCTTGTAAACTGGAGTAAAGCAGAATTTGGTGACCCAAAAAAACAAGCAATGATCCTTGAGGACCGAATCAACAAGTTGCGAAGAGGCCCCGTTACGGCCCATTCTAAATTTGAGGAACAAAAGGCGAAATCCCAGTTGGAAGAACTGCTAACACAGGAAGAAATAAGATGGAAACAAAGGGCAAAGGCCCAATGGCTCCAGGAAGGGGACTGTAATACTCGCTTCTTTCATGCGCAAGCCTCGAAGCGTTTCAAACAGAATAGTATTAGCCGTATCAAAGATGGTAGGGGCCGTTGGTGTGATACAGAAGGGGATATCAGGCGGGTAATTACGGATTACTTTGGAAATATTTTTGCATCGACTGAGCCAAGCCTCGGGGAGATTGAAGCGGCGTTGGAGTGTGTTGTTCCGAAAGTTACTCCTGAATGGAATGCTAACCTGTTGGTGCCTTTTTCTGCCAAAGAAATTACAACTGCCATATCACAAATGTACCCTCTCAAGTCGCCCGGACCGGATGGTATGCCACCTCTTTTCTTTCAAAAGTTTTGGCACATTATTCGGATGTTATTTCTTGTGTTTTAGCTTTTTTAAACAATCGCCAATTTAATTCGACGCTTCATTTTACACATGTGGTTCTTATCCCTAAATGCGAAAACCCGGAGACTATGTCCCAGTTTCGCCCCATTAGCCTTTGTAATGTTGTGTATAGAATTGCTTCCAAAGTTGTTGCTAATCGCATCAAATCGATTCTTGAGCATATTATTTCAACCTTTCAAAGTGCGTTTGTACCTGGGCGTCTCATTACGGATAATATTCTTGTTGCTTTTGAACTCAATCATTACCTAAATTGCAAGACCAGTGGCAAAGAGGGCCTTTTGGCTCTCAAGTTGGATATGAGCAAAGCATATGACAAGGTGGAGTGGTTGTTTCTTGAACGTGTTCTCCTAAGGTTAGGGTTTGATGCACATTTTGTGGATTTAATTATGCTGTGTGTTCGTTCGGTGTCTTATTCCTTCATTCTCAGTGGCTCTTTGTTCGGGCACATCTGTCCTCAGAGGGGCATCTGTCAGGGTGACCCTCTATCACCTTATTTGTTCCTTTTTTGTGCAGAGGTTCTGAGTTATCTGTTACAAGATGCGGAGCACAAGGAGCTTATACGAGGTGTGGCGATTTGCCGTCGAGCACCGCGTATTTCACATCTCCTGTTTGCCGATGATACAGTCATTTTTGCTCATGCAACGGAAGACTCAGTAACTGCGATAAAGCTCCTCCTCGAACGATACAGCTTGATCTCGGGACAGGAAATGAACCTTGGTAAATCCACAGTGGTGTTTAGTCGCAACATGGAAGAGGTACATAAGCAGCATTTGGCGGATATTCTGGGTGTTCGGTTGGACTCCAGTCACTCTAAGTATCTCGGGCTTTCGGGTATAGTCGGGCGATCCAAAAAAGCTGTGTTTGCGAACATTAGAGAGAGAATTTGGTCTCGAATCAAGGGATGGTCCGAAAAGTTCCTGTCTTTTGCGGGCAAAGAAGTTCTGATCAAGACAGTATTACAAGCTATCCCAACCTTTGCTATGGGATGTTTTAAATTGCCGGATACAGTGCTTCGGGAGCTTGAATCGCTAATGGCTGGTTTTTTGTGGAATAATCGTAATACTCGGAAGATTCATTGGATAAAGTGGGACACACTTTGCATGCGCAAAGTGGATGGTGGTCTTGGATTTCGCCAACTAAAACTGTTTAATCTTGCTATGCTCGGCAAGCAGGCGTGGAAAATTATTACCCAACCCAACAACTTGCTTAGTCGTATGCTCAAAGCGCGGTATTTCCCGAGCACTGACTTCTTAAATGCTAAAATTGGTTGCCGACCATCCCTTACGTGGCGAAGTATTTGGTCTACTCAAGAACTACTCCGGAAAGGTCTACGATGGCTGGTGGGTGATGGGTGGCGAATTAGGATTTGGCAAGACTCGTGGCTGCCACGACCCCACACTTTCAAGCCGATCACAGCCCGGGGACCAGGTATGTATAATCTTAAGGTGTGCAGTTTACTGAAACCCGATCAAATGTGTTAGGATGCCGAGCTGATTCAGTCGACCTTTTTGGCCATAGATGCAGATTTGATTTGTTCTATCCCTTTTGGCCGGACGCCACGTCGTGATATGTTGATTTGGCACCATAATAGAAATGGGCGCTACTCAGTACGATCGGCGTACCAATTCCTTGCCCATTCGGATGATATTCCAGGTAATTCGTGTTCCCCGGATTGGGGATTTATCTGGTCTGCCCATGTTCCACCAAAGATAAAGAATTTTATTTGGCGGTTATGTAGAGAGGCTTTACCAACGGGGTCTCGACTGAAGGTGCGACATATTGGAGATGTTGGAAGCTGTCCATGTTGTGGCAGCCACGAGGAGTGTGACATGCATGTTATGTTGAGTTGTCCGCTTGCAAGACAGATTTGGGCACTCAGCCACTTACCTTGGAGCTCTATCAATGGCTGGAATGGGTCAGCTGAGAATTGGGTCCGTCGATTACGATCACACTTCGACCATGCACAATTCAATAGGTTCTTAACTATTGCCTGGGCAATTTAGGGCTGCCGAAATTGCCGTCTTATGGAGAATGTTGCTTTATCACCTATGGATGTAGTTAACTTTGCTAGTAATTACTTGGCTGTTTTTTCAGATTCGTTGTCCATTCCCCCAGCTGCTATAGCCATGTCGAGCTCATGTGGGTGGGAAAAACCAAGTGTCGGCTGCGTCAAGGTGAATTTTGATGGCGCTATCTTTCAGAGTCACCGTGAAGTTGGGGTGGGAATCATTGCAAGGGATAATGAAGGCAAGTGTGTTGGGTGGTGTTCATCGCGGGAACCTGGGGCGTTCGGCCAATTATGCCTACGTCTCCGAGCACTACTCACGCAGCCTGCTCTTTTAATTTGGGAGAAGAGAATACAAATTTTGGGATGATAATTTTGTCTTAGGAGACTGCTCAGTAGTCTTTCCTGGAAATTATCGAATCAGTACAATTCACTAGTTGTAACTTGAGTGGAAAATTACTCGAGTTTTCCTAACAAGTGGTATCAGAGCCGAAGGTTCGTCCTAGGTCTGTTTGTAATATTGTTTATATTGAATACTATCATTCGAGTCTGTAATGGCGTCAGAAGTTCCACCAATAAATAGTGTTACATCAAATATGACACAAGGGACATCGGCTTCCTCGTCCTCATGGCCAAGGTTTCCAATGTCAAGTTTGAAGTTGGCGGTAGAGATATTTGACGGTACTGGCCATTTCGGCATGTGGCAAGGCGAGCTCATGGACTCCCTTTTCCAACAGGGTCTTGACATCGCCATTGAAAAAAAGAAACCAGAATACATAGAAGATAAGGATTGGAGTATCATAAATCGGTTAGCATGCGGAACAATTCGATCGTGCCTGTCCAGAGAGCAGAAGTATGCATTCAAGAACGAGACTTCTACACATAAATTGTGGAAGGCGTTGGAGGAGAAATTTCTGAAAAAGAGTGGTCAGAATAAGCTCCTTATGAAGAAGAGGTTGTTCCGGTTTGATTATCAACCAGGTAATACTATGAATAATCACATCACTTTGTTTCAACAATTAGTAGCAGACCTGTTAAACTTAGATGTAAAATTTGAAGATGAAGATTTGGCTTTGATGCTGTTGTCATCTCTTCCCGATGAATTTGAACACTTAGAAACTACTTTACTTCATGGGAAGGAGAATGTATCTTTAGATGCTGTATGTTCTGCATTGTATAGTCATGAATTGAGAAAACAAGATAAAATGAGAAACAAAGTAGCTACAGCAGATGAAGCATTAGTGGTGAGAGGTCGTCAGCAGAGCCAGTCAAAGGGAAGAAGAGGAAGATCAAAATCGAAGAGCAGAGTTGCCAAAGATGAATGTGCTTTCTGTCATGAGAAAGGGCCCTGGAAGAAAGACTGTCCAAAGTTGAAGAATAAAGGGAAGGCTCAGCAAGATGCAAATGTTGCAGAATGCAAAAGTGATGCAGAGTCAGATGTCTCTTTGGTGGTATCACCTTCAACATCCCATCCAGACGAGTGGATTTTGGATTCCGGTTGTACCTATTATATGTCTCCCATCCGGGAGTGGTTCTTTGATTTTGAAGAACGTGATGGTGGAGTTGTTTACATGGGCAATGACAATCCATGTAAAACAGCTGGGATAGGTTCAATCAAGCTGCGGAATCATGATGGATCTACAAGAGTTTTGAAAGATGTACGGTACGTTCCGAATTTGAAGAAGAATCTCATCTCTTTGGGGGCCTTAGAGTCAAAAGGCCTAGTTGTGATGATGCGAGATGGAATTCTCAAAGCAACTTCAGGAGCACTTGTGATGTTGAAAGACGTGAGAAAGAATAATCTGTATTACTATCAAGGTAATACAGTGGTTGGGACAGTAGCAACTGCAACATCTAGTAGCAAGAAGGATGCAGAGGCGACAAAGCTGTGGCATATGCGTTTGGGACATGCTGGTGAAAAATCCTTGCAAATTCTTGCTAAGAAAGGATTGTTGAAAGGTACGAAGACTTGCAAATTAGAATTTTGTGAACATTGTGTTCTGGGAAAACAAAGAAGAGTGAAATTTGGCACTGCCATCCATGATACCAAGGGTATTTTGGATTATGTGCACTCAGATGTATGGGGACCTGCCAAGACTCCATCTCTTGGAGGTAGACATTATTTTGTCACTTTTGTTGATGATTTTTCCAGAAGAGTATGGGTGTTTACTATGAAGAAGAAGGATGAAGTGCTTGGAGTTTTCCTTAAGTGGAAAGCTCAAGTTGAGAATCAGACTGGAAGAAAGATCAAAGTTCTCCGAACAGACAACGGTGGAGAATACAAGAGTGATCCTTTCCTGGAGGCATGCCAAGAGTTTGGCATAGTTTGGCACTTCACAGTCAGAAAAACACCATAACAGAATGGGGTGTCGGAGCGTATGAACAGAACACTAGTGGAGAAAGTTCGTTGTATGCTGTCTAATGCTGGGTTAGGCAGAAAGTTTTGGGCTGAGGCTGTGACATATGCTCAACATCTTGTAAATCATTTGCCGTCATCCGCAATAGATTGCAAGACTCCTTTAGAGGTATGGTCCGGGAAACCTACAACAGATTATGATTCTTTGCATGTTTTTGGTTCTACTGCATATTATCATGTAAATGAATCAAAGTTGGATCCACGAGCAAAGAAAGCTTTGTTTATGGACTTCAATGTTGGAGTAAAAGGATATCGCCTTTGGTGTCTAGAGACAGAGAAGACCATCATCAGCAGGGATGTTACCTTTGATGAATCTGCCATGTTGCATAAGGTAACTCAAGAAGGAATTGATGATACTCCACAGCAGGTGGAGTGTACACCGAAACAGGTGGAGTTTGAATAGATAATGGTGAGCCCAGAAGAAAGCACCATTAGTGACTCTCCCATGGCAGAAGAAGAGTCAGATGAGGAAGAGGTTCGGACCCAAGAACCTCAACAGCAGCCAGATTCAATTGCTGTTAGAAGGACAAGACGAGAAATTCAGAAACCTGCTCGTTTTGTTGACATGGTAGCTTATGCACTTCCAGTTGTTGATGAAGTCCCATCCACCTTTCCAGAAGCCATCCGAAGTTCAGAAAATGGTAGATGGAAAGATGCAATTGAAGAAGAGATGCAATCTCTTGAGAAGAACAAGACATGGAAGTTGACACAGTTACCAAAAGGCAAGAAAGCAATTGGATGCAAATGGGTATTTGCAAAGAAAGAAGGATTTCCTGTCAAGAATGATGTTCGCTACAAGGCAAGATTGGTAGCTAAAGGCTATGCTCAGAAGGAGGGAGTTGATTATAATGAGGTATTTTCTCCAGTTGTTAAACATTCCTCCACTAGAATTTTGTTGGCCTTGGTAGCACAGTTGAATTTGGAGCTAGCTCAACTTGATGTGAAGACCGTGTTTCTACACGGTGACTTGAAGGAGGAAATCTATATGTCTCAGCCAGATGGATTCAAAGTTGCTGGTAAAGAAAATTGGGTTTGTAAACTTAACAAATCGTTGTACGGATTGAAGCAATCACTGAGACAATGGTACAAACGATTTTATAAGTTTATGATGGGTCAGAAGTACACAAGAAGCAAATACGATCACTGTGTGTATTTGTGCAGACTTCAAGATGGGTCCCATAACTACCTACTCTTGTACGTTGATGATATGCTGATAGCATCAAAGAGTCAAGTTGAAATTGACAAATTGAAGGCTCAGTTGAGTAAAGAGTTTGAGATGAAGGATTTGGGAGAAGCCAAAAAGATTCTCGGCATGGAGATAAGTAGGGATAGACAGAGAGGCAAGCTTTGGCTGACACAGAAGCAGTATTTGAAGAAGATATTACAACGTTTTGGTATGAATGAAGATACCAAACCTGTAAGTACTCCGCTTGCTCCTCATTTGAAGCTTAGCAGCCAGTTATCTCCAAAGACAGATGAAGAACGAGAATACATGGCGAAAGTCCCGTATGCTAATGCAGTCGGAAGCTTGATGTATGCAATGGTGTGTACGAGACCCGATATTTCACAGGCAGTTGGTGTTGTGAGTAGATATATGCATGATCCTGGCAAGGTTCATTGGCAAGCTGTGAAATGGATTCTACAGTATATTCAAGGTACTGTAGATGTTGGCTTAGTGTTTGAGCGGGATGAATCACTTGGTCAATGCGTAGTTGGATATTGTGATTCTGACTATGCAGGTGACTTAGATAAGCGGCGATCTACAACTGGCTACTTGTTCACTTTAGCCAAGGGGCCAATTAGTTGGAAGTCTACTTTGCAGTCAACAGTGGCTTTGTCTACAACAGAGGCAGAGTATATGGCAGTTACAGAAGTTGTGAAGGAGGCAATTTGGCTTCAAGGATTGCTAAAAGACTTGGGAGTTGGTCAGAAACACGTTGAGGTGTATTGTGACAGTCAGAGTGCTATTCACTTAGCAAAGAACCAAGTTTTTCATGCAAGAACGAAGCATATTGATGTTCATTATCACTTTGTGCGGGAAATTCTAGAAGGAGAGGAGATACTTCTCCAAAAGATTCGGACTACGGAGAATCCTGCAGATATGATGACCAAGGTGGTGACAAAAGTCAAGTTTAAACATTGTTTAGACTTGGTCAATATCCTGCATATTTGAGTTGGCGCCTGAAGGCGCAAATTGGAAGCACTACGAAGACCGTTTTTTGTTTGATTGAGAAGATTTGCATTTGGTGGGACCAGAAATTGTGCCAAGGTGGAGATTTGTTATGTTTTGGCTTAATTTCTTTATCCCACATTGCTTAGTTAAGGAAAATGGGAAGTTCCTTAATGCTATAAAAGGACTCTTTCCCGTCCTAGTTTATCATCCCAAAATTTGTATTCTCTTCTCCCAAATTAAAAGAGCAGGCTGCGTGAGTAGTGCTCGGAGACGTAGGCATAATTGGCCGAACTCCGTTATCAATTTTTCGGATGTGTTCTTTCCTTATCTCTTTTAGTTATTCCGCATTTGATTTGTTTCTTTTCGATTTTAGTATAGTATTCAATATTTATTTGTCGGGTTTAGGTTGTGATAATATACTGTGCAAGTAAGTTCTGTCTAGGAGACTGGGTTTTAAGTGGGACCATTTGTGACCCCTCCAGCCTTTCCTGAGAATTTATTTGGAATGATAATTTTGTCTTAGGAGACTGCTCAGTAGTCTTTCCTGAAAATTATCGAATCAGTACAATTCACTAGTTGTAACTTGAGTGGAAAATTACCCGAGTTTTCCTAACACTCTTCGCCCTGTTGAGCAGGATGCTTTACTCCCTCATCGTTCGCAAATCGGTTTCAGACAACGGACGGCTCCTTCCCGATTCGCCCTTCCGGACAACACTCATCATCCACTCAGTTGTCGGGTCGTCACTCGTTTTGGTCGGCGACAACAATACGAGGTTCTTCCCGTGTACTTTGCTCAACATTGCTTTTCTCATCAATTTATTGTGGTTGAGTACTGTCTCGGTGAATGATAGCTTTCATGAATTGTTGTTCTTAGCCTCTATAGTAAAGGAAAAATTCTCAATTTTTATGAAGGAAAGAATGAAGGGGAAGTTTATTGAATTTGGTGTAGGGATTGTGGGCACGATTCTATTCCAGAACTATTTCAAATTAACGTCGCCGGATCATGTCGACGCGTTTTTCTATTTTGCGGTGGCGTGGCTTGCTAATCTTGCTCTGACTCGTGGTCATGGTGACTTTGGGGTTTTCAATTTTCTTCTGAGCAATGTAATGGTGGGTTCTACGGTGAGTCAATTCGGGCTCCGGGCAGATACTTGGTATATGTACGCTAATTCGCTTTTTCTCTTTGGTTTGCGCCTCAAGCTCGAGTCGTTGGCCTTGGTGCAGAACGATAATCAAGTTGGACTTATTGTTGATGAGAATTAAGAATTAATCGGTTATTTTAAAAAGTTTTAGATTAGTTTTATTTTAAGTAAGGTTTTATGTATGTTAACCGTTTGTTTTTATTCTTTTTGTAAGATATTATTGACACTCCTCTCTCATTTTTATATAAAATAAATATCCAAAATATCCATTTAAAATAAGATCAAATAAACTCTCGTTTGCGGGTTTTCCGATCATCTTCGCTCGCATCACCAGGGAATCATTCGCGTGGTACTTCCTCATCTACTACTCCGTCAATATATTTGTTCTGTCATACTATTTTCTGCCCAAAATGAAATCCTTCTTCGTCGAAGAGTATTTGTACAAAGCATCTGTTGTGATTTCTCTGTTCCCACTCCAGTACTACCTCTCGCGAATCGTTCGCTTGGTACTTCCCGATCTACGTCTCCAATTCCATAGTAATTTTTCAGCTGAACGTCGCCGCCGTGTCGGGGGAACAGAACGGCCTCTTCGTTCACTTCGCTACAGTGTCGGCTTTGCTTCTCGCCAGCGGGGAGACGAAGTATTTCCCCGTCTTGGCTCTGTTTGTCCTTTTCTTCACCGCCGCTGCTTGGGCCGCCGTCTCCGGCGACGAGCGCTTCCGGGAGTGACTGCCGGCTGCCCCCATAGCAAATCATTTTGACTAGATGTCTTTTAGAAAATTCTTGTATGCACTTGTACAAAATTCCTTATGGACAATTTGAGTGAAAAATATTTTTAATTATTATTTATTTTAATAAAATTAAAACATTATGTACAATGGAGTTCAAATTGATTGCATAGAAAATTTTTCTATATTTTTTAGAGTGGATCTAACAGCGTAAGAGATAACTTTATGGTGCTAAAATTTGTATTTCACCACTTACAAATAATAAAAATTAAAAACCACAAATTTGTTATGTAATTAAGTGAGTTTAGAGCTGAAGCATAGCTGGATACTAGTTCGAATTTTTTGCTACACAATGATACATCTCTTTTACTGAACTTATCTATATATGTTACAACTTACGTGTAGTGGTGGACTATTTAGTTAAGGCCTAAATGCAATAAACCCCCCTGTGATTTTGGTATGTGGCACAAAGTCCCTCTATGAAAAAAATAATAGGCATTAAAGTACCTTGTGAATTTAAAAAGGAGGCACATTGGCCCCCTCTTCAAATTTACCGTGAATATCCATCTAAAATGTCTATGACACCCTCCCTCTATCCTTAAATTTAGAAATTATCTTTATCATTTTTTTTTCCTTTTTCTTTTCTTTTTTCATTTTTTTGTTTCCATTTTTGATTTGCCTTCTTCCCCAATTTTTCGGTTTCCACTTTTATCGTAAATACCTCCCCAGCCAAAACATTCTTCGCCGCAAACCCAAGCCCCGATCCTGCTATTCACCTCTCCATACCAGTGTACCAGCACGTCTCTCCCTCCATGCCCTCGTCACTTGATGGGTGTCGAATCTACCAAAAATAAATCCTACTCCTCTAGCTACAAAATTAACTTGTAGATAGGGTGAGAAGCGTCGATCCCACAGGGAATAACTTATTGACTACTTTTCAAGATAACCAAGAGTACAAGATAAAATAAAGAGTGGGAGTTTTTTTTTTGAGTGATAAGTTGATAAACGTAAGAAAGAAAACATAAGTAAATCTATAAGAATGAAGACTCAGTCAAGGGTAATTCTTCGCACAACATTTTCATGGATTGATCATTGATTCAAAAATAGCTTCCAATTCATGCAATAGATTGGTTATAGTCTTCAGAGAACTCGTCCAACCTAATCTTTCCTTAATAATAGACTAGACATGCGAACGCTATGAATAATCCCTAATTAACGAATAACCCTAGTCGAACGATAGGATTTAACCCGTTAACAGCATTAAAAACTAGAAAGACCCAAATCCTAGCCAACAAACCTACAAACGTGGTTGCTCGAAACTAGATTGTGTATTTTCTATAGTACAACGAATTATACTACTTTCCACTTGTGTTGATTCAATCAAACAATTACGGATTTGATCTTACCAACTGGAACTTTGAAGTTAAATTAATTGAGCAACCGGCCGAAATTGCACAACTAACAAAACAACAATAAGAGATGGAGTTTTCCCAAAAAGCACAAGAAAATACTCAAATACTGCATAAAATTAAAAGACAAGCAAACCGATTAGATCTCACAATCCTTGAAGAAAACGTTGGCGCGAATTACTCCTTGACTGAATAAAAGGGTTTAGCCACGCATAGCCATAATAACAACTAGAATAAAAATATAAAAGCTGAAAATTCTAAAGAGAAAAACTAAGAACTAGAACAAGACATTGAAATCTCAGATCTCTAAACAATAAAATAACAACGGATATATATAGGGTTCAAACCCTAAATCCAAATCCTAATAGAGCTAGGATAATTATTTGGCAAACCCTAATAGTTGTAGGCGAGTAAAGAATTTGCTTCCAAGTCGAACTCTTGCCATATCAACCTCTTCCTTTTCCAATCCCGCGTAGGATTTTCAACTCCTAAGGCGTGATCACGCCTTGCGTGATAAACATGATTAATTTATATGTAATATATTTATATATTTGTTATATTAGATATATATATGTAATATATATTATATATTTGTTATATTAGATATATATATATATATATATATTCATGGTTTGTTAAATTAATTAAATTAAATTGATTTGAATTTATTATTTGACTAACCTACTTTTCAAAAAAAAATTGAAGTTGGAGAAGAAAGGATAAACCATTTACTTTGAAAAAAAATAGAAGAGCAAAATAATTAATATTGTAAAGGGAACTAAAAAAAAATACATAAAAGCAATTTTGTTGTATAAAAATATTTAATAGTAGTTTACAAAGATAGTGGTGAGACAATCAAGAAAAATGTTAAATACGTAGGAGAATTAATGATGATTTTTCAATTCTTATCATTGTTCATTTAAAAAGGGGCAATGTAGAAATTACAAAATTAAACGGACTAAAGAAAAAGTTAAAGATCCTCACACTTTATTACTAGTATAGATATATATCATATTTTATTTTTAGATATTAATAATCGAATTTAAACCCTTGGATGTTAATTGAAATAAATCTGAACGGTTGATCATTTCAAATTGAATATAGATCATAGACTTTAGATCTAATAATAAGAGGGTATAATTGTATTTTTTTGATGAAAAATTCAAACAGATTCACACTCAGCAGCACATGGAGCCCGTAGGGAGTTTTTTTAAATTCACAAGGTACTTTATTGCCTATTATTTTTTCATAAGGGGGCTTTGTGCCATATACCAAAATCACAGAGGGGTTTTTATTGCATTTAGCCCATTTAGTTAATGATAGAGGATCTTTAAAAGTTTTTCATATCTTAAAGATTTTTTCTTTACTTATGTCAACTTCCTGCTGCTAGACACGACTTACATTAAAGAATGCAATAAAAGATGCTATACAATTATATAATGGAAAATTTGAATCAATCTAATAGGTGCAATATCCCCAGCTTAATTGGCATGGTTGTGCAGCTTTATGCACACCAACTCATGCAGATATGATCCTTTATTGTAAAATTGTATTTCAATTTATTTTATTATTTATATTTATGTTATATATATAAAATTATTTCTTTAATTATATACTTGACTTGTGACATTTTTTTTACTTCTACTCAGTTTATTATACATTTTTTGGCAAATGTACTCTTATTTATGTATAGTTTAAATTTTCATCAATAATTTGCTTGTAAATATGCATTGTCATTGTACTTTCTTCTTCTCATTGCTCTTCATATTTTATTGCCGTTCGTATTTATCCGCGATCTATTGACTTTTCACGTTTCAAATAAAGTTTGACACACTCGGTGAATTATATGATAAGTGTAGCAATATAGTCCGTTTTTCATCTTAAAATATATATCAAGTACATGACAAGTATACTTCATTTTCTTGTTAATACGCACTGGTGCTACCTAGGAGTGGCAAAATGGATTGAGAATCATGGTTCCAATCTATTTCAACTAATTTTGAGTTGGGTTGGGTTTTCAAATTTATAAAGAGGTTGAAGTGGATTGGGATTTAATGAATTTCAAAATTTGTTAGGTTCTAAATGGGTTCAAACGATTTCTAAATGAGTTCTATGCGGTTTCTAAATGGTTTCAGCAAGAAAAACATTATAACTTGATAATATTTCACAAATTTAAAAAGTTAGTGATAAAATTATTATTTTGCAAATTAAAGAATATATTAGATAATAAGTAAATAATTGAAAAATACATAAAATTTTATTGAAGAAATATATTTTATTTTATGTTGAACCCGTTAAATAACTGCATCAACCCATTATCAACCCACATCAAATCCTTTACCAACCCAATCCATTTACAATCCATTCTCTAGAATGCAATCTATTTTCAAACCGACCCAATAAATTCCAATCCAAATTCGATCCAACTTGTCCATTTGCCAACACTAATGCTGCCAAATTCAATTTCGGCTTAAAAATGTCATTTTGACCTTTTCATGGTCCTTGAAATGGATTAGCATCATCAGCAAGCGCATGTCGGCATGCAATGATGGAAAATTTATTAATGTTCAACATTAAATGAGTTTTTCTTAGTCAAATAGCGATGAATTATCTAGGAGAAATATTTTATGTAAAACGAGGCAATTTGGAGTATCATACCCAGAGTACTACTATAAAATACCGCGGGTTGATTTTGAGGGTTGATCGATCTTGATCAGAAACTCTAGTCAAGTGTATGAAAGAAAGAATTTGATCGGGAAGTTGACTTGTAATAAGGGAAAGACAATGTGAGCTAGCCGAAATGGATCTAGGCAAAGACCCTTCGATGCTTAAGTTAGTAGATCGATTTTGTCTAAATTTGAGCAGAGTAGGGGTGTTGAGAGTAATTAATGATAGATTCTTACCATAAATGCAAGGATATTTACAGCATGTTCATGTAGACCTCACTCTGGTGGGCCCTCTAGGCCAAGTAGGCCGTCAAGGGCTAATGTGGATGATCCATAAACCTAATGGAAGGGTCAATAGGTATTAGCTGACACTTAATTAATGAGGTATGGGATTTGGTGACACCTCCATACTTTGAACTGACGGAACATTTAGTACCAGCAAGGATCCATTGAATTCGGTATGATCCTGGTCGATCACGAAATCGATCAAAGGGGTCGAGGATATGGATTCGAGGGGCCGAGGACACAGACCCGATCAAGAGAAGAATCGTTCGGCGGGGCTCATCGGGGATAGTTATGAGAGGTTTGCCAAACCGATCGATATTCGGGCATCCAGTCGGAAATGTCTCCAAGGACTTCGAGTGGCGAGAACCGGCGAGCGCGGCGCGCGAAAGACGGTCGAAAAGTTCTGTCAAAAATATGCAACGTCAAATGCCATTAAAGTCTTCTCAGCTGTGGAATCGTAAGTCAATGGGCCAACACTTTAGTGTTGCATTTGATTCCTAGATATCAAGTAAGCCTGATCTGTATCTATCTCATTACCAATGGCGATTAGGCCATGTTTGTTCTTCTCATTTTGAGCAATCATGAGGCTCACTTTCTTAAAACTCGGTTTCAACGCTTTAGATCGAAGTGGGCTGTCGAGCTCAGCATCCCCTATTTTCATGTTTCTGTTGAAGCATGCTTTAGCCATCTCCGTCTGCCACTCATCCCACTGCGCGTTCTTGTTCCATCCACACCTCAAATATACAAGCGACATCTACTATTTATGCCTGTTGATCCCGCTCATGCCGCTCTCATTTTTCGGGTCATCGATCGCAGGCAGCTTCTGGTATCTCCTATATTGCGCCGTGATCTTTCCCCTTATGTACAGAGACTTCGGCCCCATCGCCGTCGTGCGGGGAGATGACATCGGACTCGACGTCGACTGCATTGTCAAGTTAACCGTGTATTTTATTGAAGCCAGCACGGCATTTTACCCCACATGGGTGGTGGCCATCGCCATTTACACCTCTGCGGTTTGGGCAGTGGCATTAGACAAGGGCAAACTGGCAGCCCTCAAACAAAAGGAGGATCCCTTCTCGGGGACTTATCCCGAGACAACTGCGGAGTACAATGTTAGTATCGTGGTTCGTCGGAACGCCGCGATAACGGCCGGAACGGAACCGGAATGCCGACCTCCGTTCTGCTGTTCTGGTGTTTGTCACGGTTTGAAGTATCGCGGCATTATAACGGCCGTTCCACCGTTCTTTGGCGTCGTCGCGGCGGTGGAACGGCCGGAACAGACAGAACGGAACGGGTTTAGTCCAAAAGCTTACTATTTTGCAAAAATCAACGAGCTTACTGTAAGAGAAAAAGACATACAACTTATCTATAAAAGAAAAAGAAAGAAAGATTCATAATAAGTAAATTAAAATAGAAGAATAATAATTTTTATAATATGGTTGTGCTATTAATTTTCAATTTTTTATTGATTAAAATTTAAAAGAAACAAAGGCGTTTTGTGCAACAAATAGTTATGGAATTATTTGATATTGAAATTGAGTTAAAAATATGTAATTATGTTTGCTTTTATTTTTACAAAAAAAGAAAAAAATCAAGACCCAAACCAAATAAAATAAAAATTTCAAAGTATGTCTTTCTTTCAAGATATTATTACAAAAAAAAAAACTTATGATATTTATAAAAAAATACATATTTATATTTTTTAATCTATAAATTATCATATATTTTTGAATTATTAAAGTAATAATAATATAAAATATATATATGCGGAACGGTCGCGACCGTTCCGCGATATTACAATGTAACTGAAATGGTAGCCTCCGTTTCGTTTCTCGCGACCGTTACGACGAACCATGGTCAGTATGTTGTGCGCCATTTTCTGCGAGAAGGAGAACTCGTGGATCTTGAATAGGGATGGCAACGGGGCGGGTATGGGGCGGGTTTGGCAGGACCCTGGACCCGCCCCGCTTGCCCCTGTGGGGACCCGAACCCGCCCCGGCCCCGGTCCCTTTTTGGACCCGGACCCGCCCCGCCCCGTACCCGGCGGGTCCGGGTAGAACGGGTTGATCCGGTACATCCGGGTTGACCCGGCTGTTTTTTTTTTTTTTATAAATTGAAAAAATTGTTCTCTAATGTACAATTATAAAGAAATTGAGAATAAACATCCTATATTTTTGTTGCATCTAATCCACAAAGAAATAAATCATTAAAAAAAACCAACAACAAATATGCTAACTTATCAAATCATAGCTAATCCACATGTCAAACATAAAATTTAGTTTACAAACCAACCAAATTGAAAATTACAAACATTAACAATTTAGTTTGAACAATACACATCATTAGATCTTATTAAATCCACCATGAATTAAAAACTAACTAAATCATCTCACTAACACTTGATTCTTCTTCACCCTCATCAACTTCTTCATCAAGCATTGAAGAACAAACCTTAAAACCATCAAAAGTAGTAGATCCACCTAACAACAAACAAAGATATAGTTTAAAATTCTTAGTTGTTACGATTCAACATAAAATAAGAAAACATAATTTAAACTTTACTTACCATTTACCTCATTCCACAACCAACGACGAGTGCACATTAATGCTTCCAAAGTAGTGGGATTGAGCCTACTACGATGAGGACTAAGCAACCTTCCACTGGTACTAAAAGCCGACTCAGAAGCCACCGTTGAAACTGGAATGGCTAAAATATCCCTTGCCATTTTTTGTAAATTTGGATATTTCACTCCATTTGTTTTCCACCAACTTAAGACATCAAATGTTGGAGTTCTTGGCAATACACTCTCCTCCAAATATATATCCATCTCCGATGTAATAGTCATTTTGGTTGTAGAACTTGAACTTGTGGCAACATATTGGTCATACATCGCAAGAGGATCACTATCAAAAGGATCAGTAATGCCAGAAATACCCGTTGAGCATCCCAAATTGCTCGAACCACCCAAACTTGAGCTAGCATTATTTGTAGTCTTAGCTCTTGATTGATAGTCAATTAACAAATCATAGCAATTTTGACGAACTTCATCAATTTTTTGTCTAGCTCTATCACCATAAATCGAAGGGAAATAAAACTCAACCAACTTCATCTTGAATCTAGGATCCAACACAGCAGCAACCCCCATTATAATGTGACAATCATCCCAATATTTTTCATATTTCTCCAACATTTTTTCAGCCATACTACTAATCATCACATCTGTACTCTTTATCCATTCATCTAATTTCAATTTGATATCACAAATCTTTGGAAAATAAAAATTAGAAGTAGGATAAAGAGTACCAGAAAACATCTCGGTTACTTGGTAAAAAAGTTTCAACCTTCCACAAATTTCATTTGCATTCAACCAATCATCTTCAGTTGGTACAATTTTATAGTGTCGCTCTCGAATTTTAAGTCGTGGGAACACATCTTTATACACAAAAGCAGTTTCTAACATCAAATAAGTTGAGTTCCAACGAGTTTTGCAATCTAAGGCCAATTTCTTAGTGCAATCAACATGCATTTGGCGAGCAACTTCTTCAAATTTTTCAACTCTACCAGGTGAAGCAGTCCAATAAGCAACACTATCACGTATTCTCTCAATAGCATCATAAATAACATCCAGACCATCTCTAACAATCAAATTTAAAATGTGAGCGCAACAACGCATATGGAGTACCTTTCCATCTAGTGGCAGGTCCCTCCTGGAAAGCTTATCCAATATAAGAGTGAGCATCGCATCATTGGTTGAGCAATTATCTACAGTAATTGTAGACAATTTTCTATCAATATTCCAATCCATAAACGATTCGACAAGCAAATTAGATAACACTTCAGCCGTATGCGGAGCAGGCACATATATAAACCTACAAAAAGATTTTGAATTTTAGATGTAATAGACATATGAGCGTTATACATATAAAATACATGAAAAATAAAATTAAACAAACCTCAAAATAAAACTTTGTAAAATCCACGAATCATCAATAAAGTGAGCGGTTATCGCCATGAAACCTTTCTTGTTATTGCCTGAAGTCCACATATCGGTTGTGATAGCTACTCGACTCTTAACTCTATCCAAGATTTTGTAGCACTTGATTTTCTCTTCACCATACATCTTTAAGATATCACTTTTCAGAGTGTTTCTTGAGATCATCTTAAAACAAGGTTGCAAGCTAGCAACAAAGTCTCGAAAGCCGATATGCTCAACCATACTAAGTGGATACTCATGAAGGATAACCATCCTAGCGAGCTCACGCCTTGATTGTTCTTGATTAAAAGTATGCGCAGTGAGCTCTTGACTTCCACTTGCTTTTCTGATTCCCATCAATAGACTTTGACGAATATCCATTTTTCTAGGTCTAGTTTTGCAAGACCTCTCATAATGTTTCGTTAAGTGTGTGGTACCATAACCAGGTGGAGCCTTGAGTCGAGTTTTGCAATAGTTACACTCGGCAAACTGAATATTGTCGACTTTGACTCTCTTGAAGTGATTCCATGCCTCCGATGTTCTCTTTCTCTTATTGCTCTCTTGAGGACCATCATCAACTCCCAAACTTTCTACATCTCTATTGTCCTCGGATGCCATCTCAAATTCTGAGTTGCTAGTTCGAATATTCACAGAAGGTTGGGAAGTATCTACTCCTTCAGACTCCATCTATGCAAATAGAAAAGAAATAAATGAAATAATTACTTTATCAACTTTACATTGAGCATATGCAAAAAGATGATCATTTTAAGAAGTTATAAATGAAAATAAATGAGCATATGCAAAAAGAAAATAAACTATACATTGAGCATATGCAAAAAGAAAATAAATGAAATAGTCACAGAAGTTACATCTTTCTTTATTGTCGTTAGTTTATTATTTAAGAAGTTCATTTTTTATAATTCTTTTAGAATCAGTTAAACATTAGTAATTATATAATCATTATCTTTTTTTTGTTACATTACTGACTAAGTTCATTTATTTAAGAAGGTTATTTAAGAAATTTACTTATAATCATTATATAACTATATAAGTAACAGTTTATCATTAATACTAATTACTAACAGTAACATTATGTACAAGAAGACAACACTAACAGTTTAATACTAACAGTTTGTCAATTTATCATTAATACTAATTACTAACAGTTTATCATTATTTATTAATCACTCATATACAAAATAAAAGTATAGAATAGAAATTATAGAACATTAGAACTGCTGTAAATTATGTACAAGAGACAATCAGACAACACTAACAATTAATTATTAATACTAACAGTTTTTCATTAATCAGTAATCAACTAATTACTCATATACAAAATAGAATTGCTGCTAATTATATACAAGAAGACAACAGCCACAACACCTTCACGCACTGGAGATAACAGGCTGACAGCGGTGAGAGAACAGAGCTTGAGCTTGACGCGAATCGGCGAATGGCTGACGGCGCGCGACGGACCTTGACAGGCTGACAGCTACCGGAGATGGCGCGCAACGGGCTGACGGAGCGCGACGGACCTTGACAGCTACTGGAGATGGCGCGCAATGGGCTGACGGCGCGAAACGGACCTTCACAGCCACCGGAGATGGCGCGCAACGGCTGACGGCGCGAGATAGAACTCACCGAGAACAGAGCTACGCCTTCACGCACGCTGTCACTTGGTGTGAGAGAGAGAGCTGGACTGCTGGAGCAGTGTGAGTCTGTGAGAGAGAGTTGAGAGTTAAGAGAGAGAGAGAGAGAGAGAGCCGACGGGGTGAGAGAGAGAGCCGTACCTTTTTGGAGATTGGAACTCAGAATCTCAGATTGGAGATTTGGAAGCTTGGAGTTGGAGGCTTGGAGCAGACGAGCAGTAGAGAGCAAGACTTCAAATTTCAGATCCAGATTTGAACTAGGATTTAGGAAAGTTACTAACATATACCCTAGATGAAATTTAGGAAAATAAATAAATAATATGTATATATCGGGGCGGGTCCGGGGCGGGTCCAGCTGGACCCGGGACCCTACCCGGCCCCGGCCGGGTCCAAAAAATTCGGACCCGGGACCCGCCCCACAGACCCGATTTTTAGATTCAAACCCGCCCCATCCGGGGCGGGTCCGGGGCGGGTCCCCGGTTTACCCGGACCCATTGCCATCCCTAATCTTGAAGAAGGTCATTTATGAGAGAAGAAAGCTGATTAGATTTGCAGTTGGGGTGCTGGGTACCATTTTGTTTCAGAATTTTTCCCAGTTAATGACGTTCGATCACGTGATGGCGTTTCTGTACATGGCGGTAGCGTGGCCGGCTAACCTTGCTCTGCTCTGGCATTGTGGAGGCGATCTGGGCATTTTCAACTTTCTTCTTGGCAACTTTGTGGTGGGGTGTACGGTGAGTCAATTCGGCATATGACGTGGATTGCTTATAGTGCTTCTGTTTTCCCCTGCGGTATGCGGCTCAAGCTTAAGACATTGTCCTTGGTAAACATAGGGGAGAAGAAATCGCAAGTTATTCTTTTTGATAGTGTGAGAGTAATGCCCAACAAGTTAATATATTTTACCTTATTGATTATTTTTTGTATCAAACAGTCTATTTGATTAATTGATAAATTGAAAGTTTCATATTTTATGACCATCTTCATTACATAGCATTAGTTATATTAATTATATTTAATGTATGTGGTTGAATTTTCATGATCACATTTAGGATATGAGCCTTGGTTTCGCATAGAGATAGAAGTCTTGAAACAAGTCTCTAAGGAGTGATCAAAATTACTTCAAGTTATTGAGTCTAATTGAGACCGGGGTATCGACTTGACTCACTAAAAGACTTACATTTATGACACATCTCAAATATGAGGATGTCTTATTTCATTAACATTGAGTGTAGTGACACTCGTATGCATAAATGGGTGTTCATTCGGAAATAAATTCATTGAGGATCCCACCTAGAAACTCCTAAATCGAAATAAGAGAATTAGGAGAGTTTCCAAGCTTATGACGTGCTTTAATTAGTTCTTAGACTTGAGATTTCATAGTAGTCTTGTATATGGGCATTTATATTTTGATTTAGGTGTCGGCTCCATGGCGAGTCTTAGTACTCCTATATTGGATATAGGTCTCCCATATATGGAGACTAATAAAAGTCAATAACGGATTCGTTGCTCCCCTAGTTGAGCGAGTGAGTTTTTCATATATTCTACTGTAATTAGTCCATTTAAATCCTTGCACAAGGTGGAGGACAATGATTAGAAAATGAGTTTTCTAAGTCAATTGTCAAATGGACTACTTGCAAAGAATTATGAGAATTGAGGTTAGTAGGATTTCTCAAATCTCATGTCCTAAACCTCAATTGAAAAACTAGACAACAAATGGATCGTATTTGCACAGTAAGTCATAAGTAGAAATGTTCGCGCTAATACTTCACCTATTGGCTAGGTATTCATGGATTTGTTGCAAGACATCGACTACGATGGATGGAGACCATAAATTAAAAAGAGCTCTAATTAAATGGTGATTAATTAAAAGAGTTTAATTAATCATAGATAATCTTATTATCTAAAGTATTGCTTTGGATGCAAACTCGTCGCTAATCGATTGGTGAACCTAAGGGGTCACACACAATAGTTGACCAAGCACCTAAGTATATGAATTGATTAATAGGGATTAATCAAATTGAATTGATTAATGAGATCGATTGAGTTGAGGACTTATTCAATTGACCTATCACATTAAATTGGTGGATAGGAATTAATTTGGAGATATTGATTTTAGATATTAATTGATTATGAATCAATTGATGAAATTAATCTGAAATTGGATTTCAATTAATTTACTAATTGAAATAGGATTTCAATTTAGGGCTAAAATTGAAATTGGATTTTAATTAAGAACTAAATTGAAATAAGTTTTCAATTGAATGACCAAATTGAAATATAATTTTAATTTGGGGATTGAATTAAAATTAGAATTAAATTAATTTTAAATTAATCTAATGTTTTAATTTAATCCTAGAATTTTAATTTAACTATAAGACTATGAGATAAATTTTATGATTAAATATGAGTTCTTAGGATCATAAAAACTAAGAAGTACTAAAGGATGGAGAAAAAAAAATTTGAGTCCAAATTGAACTCAAAAAGACTGGCTTGGGGGGGCCGGCCATTTTGGCTATAAAAAGCCAAGGCCAACCCCCACGTTAAGAACACAAGAAGGAAAAAGAAAAAGTCTTCATTGTCTTGTTATTCTTTCTCACCAATTAGCCAATAGCCATTTTCTTGGTTAAATTAATTTTAGTTTATTGTTCAATAAATTAAAGTTAGATCATTAAATATCCACCCTCTTCATAGCCCTATATACTAAAGAGTTAGTATAAAGATTTATGTACTTTGCTATTTAAATCCAAGTCTCTTTCGTCAAAAAAAAAAATTCAAGTCTTGTATAGGATTTAAATTCGTGGTGTGGTTAATGTGTGAATATGCTTGGAGGGAAGACAATTGAATTCCTACGAAAGCACATACCGTTCGTAACAATCCGGGAACGTGAATTGCGCATTTGAATACGTTCTTTTTCCTACTACAACAGAAATGCTAAAAGGTAATTATATTACTCAACTTATTTAAACGATTTGGATATATAATTTACATAACAGATCCGCGTCACGATACTCACGGGACGATAGAATTTGCATATAATATGTTATATGTTTTAAATAAATTTTTTGATATTACACTATGCCTACATTTTGGGACCTATGTAAAACTAACAGATAGATCAATTGATGAGGCACAAGTTTTGGTTTAGATGGAACCCGTCAACACCTCATAAAAAATACACACACTATGAATATATTGAAGCACAAGTTATTGCACATCCATGTCAACTATAGTTGTTTTGATTCCCATTTCCTAGTTTCCTCCAAACATTCGTGCAGCGACAAATATCAGTCTGTCGCCTCACCCATTTAATCCGTCAAAAACAAGAAGAAGAAGAAGAAGAACAAGAAGAAGAAGAAGAAAAGAAAATGGAGATTCCATCATTGTTGTATTTTCTGTTTTGGGCTACCATTAGCGTAGTGTTTACAAGACTCGGATTTGAGGCTCTGAACAAAACAGGTCTCTCAAGCTCAGTTTCCCCACTGTTTATGTCTTTGTTTAAGCATTCTATAGCCATCTCTACCTGCCTTTCATCCCTATCCCCTTTCCTGCTTTCTCCAAGATTAAGAATTACCATCATCAACAGATCTCTCTGGTTATATGTGTTCCCTTTCTTCATGTTTTTAAATTACTTGGCGATCCTGTTATATGCTGTATTCTACGACTATGAATCATCGTCAGAGTGGTCTCCCCTGATCATCTGCTTGTGTCCCCTGTATTTTATCGTTCTCCTTGAATTTAGACCGAGTTCATCCTCGAGCAGACCCAGTTCCATTTCCAACAAGTCTATCGTCCTAGTGGTTGTCGGGTCATCAATTGTTCTATACGGCAACCGAACCAGGTTTTTCCCGTGCACGGTGCTTGGCGTTGCATTTTTCCTCACTTTATCATGGTTAACCATCTCCGAGAACACGATGTTCGGTCAATGGCGGCCCGTAGCTGCCCGAGTGAAGGAAAATTTCTCAATCTTTATGAAGAAGAAGAAGGGAAAATGGATTCGATTTGCTGTGGGGATGGCGGGCACAATTCTTTTTCAGAATTATTTCAAATTAACATCGTTCGATCATGTGGTGGTGTTTCTCTATTTTGCAGTAGCGTGGCTTGCTAATCTTGCTCTCACTCGTGGTTATGGTGACCTTGGGATTTTCAATTTTCTCGTGAGCAATGTGATGGTCGGCTGCACGGTGAGCCAATTTGGGCTTGGAGGTGCTACTTGGATTGTGTACGGTATTTCTCTTGTTCTCTTTGGTCTGCGCCTCTGGGTCGAGTCATTGGCCATGGTACAGACTGATGGACAAGTCGATGCTATTATTCTATGGTAAAATTGGAATTCATAGTTATTCTACAGGCTTGTCCGTTGAAAATCAAGTTGTTTGTTTGTCTTATTATTGTCCGCCCATAAGTTCTTACCTGTATCAGGTTTGACCACATCGAGACTAATCATATGACGAATGTTTTACACTTATTATGTAATTGTTGTACAATTTAGAGAGAGTGATCAATCACATAACAAGTGTATTAACACTTGCTACATGATTGGTTGGGTGCGGCCAAATCGAGTTTAAGCAAGAATTTTCTTAAGTTGGTGATTAGGGTTGAAATAAATCAATTATTTGATACTTAGCTAGATATTGACTTTTGAACAGGTTGACTCAAACATAAATAGGCTCATCGAGCTCGTTAACGTGTACTCAAGCTCGAGTTCAAGCTCTCGAAATGAGCTGAGCTCGACTTATTTCACCCTTAAGAATAGATATATTTTTTTAAAGGTAAATTATGTCTACCACTACAAGAAAGCGCTCAATTTTCGGCGGAATTTTTCGGCTGAATATTCCGCCGAAATTTTTCGGCGGATTTTCGGCGGAAAATTAAAAAAAATAAAAAAAAAATTTAAAAATTTTCTGCGGAAATTCCCGCCGAAAAATTTAAAAAATTAAAAATAAATAAAAAATAATATTTTTTAAATAAAAAAATTAAAAAACAATTTTTTTTAAATTTTTCGGCGGATTTTCGGCCGAAAATTCGGCCGAAAACTTTAAAAAATTAAAAATAAATAAAAAATAATATTTTTAAATAAAAAATTCGGCGGAATTTTGGGCGGAAATTCCGCCTAAAAATTTAAAAAATTAAAAATAAACAAAAATATATTTTTTAAATAAAAAATAATTAAAAAATATTTTTTTAAAATTTTTCGACGGAATTTTCAGCGGATATTCCCGCCGAAAAATTTATTCAACAAATAAAAAATGTATTATAATAATAATAATAATAATTATTATTATTATTATTATTATTATTAACTATTATTATTATTAATTATTATTATTAATTATTTTTATTTGAGTTGTTTTATGATATAAATATATAATGTAATGAATTATAACAACAAAGTGAACATAGCTCATAGGCAAGAGAGTTGTTTACCAACCGAGAGGTCGAAGGTTCGTTGCCCAGCGACTCCAAAAATTGGGATAATTTCGGGCGCGTGTACGCACGCGCGCACGAGTTGGGGCGAGGTCCCGGGTTCGACTCCTAGGTATGGCAATTGAAATTTTATTTTTTCGGCGGAATTTCGACGGGAAAATCAGCCGAAAATATATTTAATTAAAAAAATAATAAATAAATAATAATTTCTGCGGAATTTCGACGAAAATTCCGCCGAAAATATTAATTTTTTTAAAAAAAAATATTTAATTATTTCCGCCGAAAATCCGCCGAAATTTATTTTTTCCGCCGAAAATTTCGTCGAAAAAATCGTGTTTTCTTGTAGTGTACACTCCTTGAAGTGTGATGTAATTATTAATTAATTCCTCTTATTCTATAAATTACAAATATTCCCTTGAGATATGTGTTAATTTAATAAAATTCATTCTTCATCATGGCGGGATATGATTGCAAGTTGTATTTTTGTTATTTTAGGCATAATTTTGAGATGTGATTCGTATACACTTGACAAGTTCAAGATTTATAAGTTGTATATAAAATCAATTTCAATAAAAAAAAATAGTGGCAGTATCAGATTATATATAGTGATGCGCAGTGGTGGTTTATGGTGGTATAACGTGAAAATATTTCGTGAAGGTTGGTGGAATAATAAAATTGATTGAGGAATTTTGTTATGTTCGACGAGGCACATTTCTTGGTGCCTGAGTTTACGATTATTGTTGCAAGAAAGTTCAAGATGTATAAGTTATATATGAAGTCAATTTCAATAAAAAAAAATAAATAGTGGCGGTATCGGATTATATTTGGTGATGCGCTGTGGTGGTCTATGGTGGTATAAAGTGAAAATAGTTTGCAAAGGTTGGTAGAATAATAAAATTAATTGAGGAATTTTGTCATGCTGGACGAGATGCATTTCTTGGTGTTTGGGTTGATTGTTATCGTTGTAGGAAAATTATTTTTTGGATATTTTTATTGATGTTTACAAGAGGTTTCTAAACGTCATGGAGGTGTTTGCAATTTCAAACCTCAAGAAGGACTAGTTTGTAATTATATCATACCTCAAAAATTGTAGACCGAATTTTCCCTTTATTTAAGTAGTAAAATATAAGATGAAACAAAACATCAATTTGTTCACTTCTGAAATTAATTGGTATAGTACACTGACGTGGCCAAATCTGGCTTAGCTACGTCGGTGCCAACTCAAAGCAAACTTCCAACCGCGGGATGCCACGTGTCCGAAGGAGTCTGATCAGACGGTAAACTGGGTTGACCAATGACGGAGGCCGAGCACAACTCACCAGTGCGCCCCAGCTTTCGATCCGTGTTAGGAGCCTCAGCGTCTCCATGAATACATCAAGTATTTCCGTGAATACACAAGTGTCGCCACGAATACATCAAATGTCTTCTTGATAAGGGTCTCACCCCCCTCGGGTGGTCCTGCACCATCCTCGAGGTGGTCTCAAAAATAACCATCTCTAACAATGGGTGCACTCGGCGCATTCACGACACGTGCCAAGGAATATCCCTTGTATGAACAGTAGGGTTGGGCCGGTCTAATCCTAGTCCAGCCCACCCGTCTCCAATTTCTATAAATAGCATAACGTTATTGTTCATAAAGCGTAAGCTTTCCAAATTCACTTTACGCACATTATTACCTTCCGACTACCTGCTCGAATTCTGACTTGCGCGTCGGATGGTCTTCGTAGGAGACACTTCCGGCTAGGCTCACGTGTGTTCCATCCTTGCAGAATAGGACTCGGCCAGCACACTCATACCCTTTACTCGGACTCTTGCACGGACATTGGACCATTTTGTTTGAACTTCACCTATGCTAGGAGTGACTTGTCCCTCGTACGAAATCCGACCACATCATACACAATTAGTGAAAAATATCACTCGAGATTCTCTATTTTTAAGCGTATTTTATCTCTTATTCCAATGCATGAATATACACTAATGTAAAGATCCCAAACTAGAAAAATAATTTGATACACATGGTATGAATGAATATTGCGAAACAAGAGATGAGGCATAATTCTGAAATAGAGAATTTTATTCGAAAAAATATGGCTTTGTTTGGGGGTGTTCCCGAAAATTTCGAGAAATATGTAAAGTTTATTTTCTTGTACTTAGGAAATGTTTGAGATAATTTATTTTTAGGCAAATGCTCTACGTCTCATATTTGGGAAGAGAATTTATCCGATAAATTTCTAACCTCTTTTCCTAAATTAATCCTACCCATGTGCCTAGGTACGAGATATTATTATTTTAGAACAAAATAAATAATATATATTTTATCATAATATATAGAAAAGAATGAAAACGAATGATATTTAAAATATATAAATTTTTGAAAACAAATTGAATTATTTAATAAATATGTTTCGTAGCAAATTCGGAGTAAAAGTCTTATATGTGAACAAACTTACATGAATTTTTAGTTGAAATATGAAACCAAAAGCTTCAACCTTCAATATATAAGATTTTCACTACATTTTAAAAACTTCTTTTAGAACTTTGAAATCAAAAGAAAGTGTGTCGTTCGGCTCAATGCAAATGTATACTCAAAGGTTTAAGGCATAATGTTGTTAAATATATTAACCTTTAACAAATGCCAGGTTAATCATTGATATTTTTTCTTTACTTGGAATGACATTTGTTTCAAATAATATATCATCTTTTGCATATAATTAAGTTGGAGAATCCTTTTCTCTTTTTCTCTTTTTAAGTAGCTTACTAAAATTTTGTGTTTTATTATTGAAACTTTTGAGTTCCCCTTCCATAGTTTTATCAAACACTCACTAATACATACTTTATAAGCTCTTAAATACATTATAAGATATAAGATATGTTATGCAATTTAAAAATCAATCAAACACGTTCTTGTAAGAAGTTCAAAAGAAACTAATAAAAATGAATAATTATCATAGTTTTCTAGAAATATACTTTTCAATGTATAGGTTATTGGTTTGGTTGAGTGCTTAAGGCATGTGTACCTGCTCAATGGTTCTATTTCTCAACCTTTTTTGTTTACCAATAAATAAATAAAAGTCTTTAAATATATAAAATCCATAAAATTGTTGTTTTAATCTAAAGAACTTATCTCACTAATTCTTTTGTTTCAAAAAAATCACTCATCAACAAACTAACATTAACATATGTATGGTTGTATGCATTGAAGTTCAAGAAATTATTCTCATTATAGTGCTACAAATTAAAGAACAAAAAACATAACAATAAAGCAAACCAAATTAAAAGAAAATTTAAAAATAAACAATAAGATAACATAAATGAAAAAATTAAATAGAGAAAAGTGGTAGAAACTATCAAAAAAGCTAATTTTAAAATACCATATATTAACTTTTGTGAAAAGAAAAAGAGTTTGAGTTAAGAATGTGGAGTTCTATAATTAGTCACAAGGGCAATTCTACGGCTAGTCAGCTTTGTAGGTAACTAAGGTTAGTCGTGCCCTAAGGTAATGCCACATGTATTAATTTTAATTTTTTAAATAAGTTACTGGTTAATTAAATCTCATATTAACTTGTAATCTCTCTCTACATAATTGATTATTATCGGGTTTCTAAAGAGATTGGAGGATTCTATAATTATTAATCTTACCAAAAATAAAAAAAAAATCTCCCCCAATTTTTAAGATTGCTTATGGTATTTAATGTTAAACTGCTATTAAAAAGAAATTGCACCATATTTTATTTCATTGAATGCAATTATTATTATTATTGTTGTTGTTGTTGTTGTTTCTTCGACATTCAATCAGAGTATATATATCATCTCCAATATATGGTTACAAACATTGGCACAACAATAATAAAAATTATTTTATGAATTTGAAGATGTACAATAAAATAGAATTAATTTATAGAACTAAAATTAAAAGTAAACAAACTAGTAACATTGACTTATTTTCACATTTATTTCTTTTGAACAAGTTAATTATTTTTATTAAAATATTGTATTATTCTTCATCAATTATTATTCACAAAAGGTGTAATACGATTATTAAATATTTCATATCAAGAGTGTGAGTATTGTTCATGAAATTCCAAGTGTGTGCCATATAATCATTAATAATATTATCATTGTTATATTTAGTACAATTAACATCATATTTGATTGTACATATGATTATAGTCATAAATATTCAAATCAATAAATGGATTTCATAATTGGTTATCTTCTCTAATTATTATTATGTCATTTAGACCTACACTACTAGACCAATGTTGATTTGTGCTGGATTGTGCAACCGACATTTGTTCTGTCGCATATTGTCACCGAATTTGTGATGGGCAAGGCAAAATCTGACCATTTAGATCTACACTAATGATCGGACAAAAAATCGATCGCAAAATGTGGTGCAAATCGATATTTTTCTAATAGTGCTATATTAATTACAACCATATATAATTCCTTGGAAATTATTATTATTGTTATTATTTCGTTACTAATACATAGTTATCATTATTACTATTATTGATTATTATATATTATTATAATCATAGTTAGTGAGACAACATTATTATTACTCCCATCTAATTATTGATCTTATAATCATTATTATTGTTACAACACTAAATTATTGCTAACATACATTTATCATTATTACTATTATTATAGTCGTAGTTAGTGAGACCAATAATTGAATATCATATATATTTGGTTACGTATATTGGAGAGAATATACATTTGCATATATCACACCTTGATATATTTGTTAAAACCATATTATTATTGTTGTTGTTGTTGTTGTACTTCATATTAGATTACCTCCATTAATCATAAAAAAATATTTTTTTTTACTCACTACTGCTCATTGTACTCCTCTCTATGTATTTTATATATCTACATCACTTTTAAAAATATATTATTTAATATCATTGTAGATCAATCATTCTTGAGTAAATCCACATATAATATGAATAATTCACTTAATAACGATATCCAAATTTTACAATTTTTGTTTTTTATTCAAAATACATAGGAACCGTTACTTAATATGAATATATTTTTTTCTAAAACAATTGTGATGAATATTATACATTTTTTAAATATATTAAAATTTTAAACTAAATGTAATTTTTTTTATCATCTATTAATGTATGCTCAGCTTTTTGAATTACATATACCCATATTATGTTTGGGTCAATTTTTTTTATCATTTTAATGCCATAATCTCAAATTAAAAAATTAAAACATATATACGTGGACTTTTTTTAGGGTAAATATACATGACTTAAACCATGTTAAAGTGGCAATTATTCTAATTGGGATGTGAAATAATAAATAATATTGGTCCTATGGACCAAACAAAATTAAATTTTTTGTTTTCCTTTTCTAGGTTATCAAATCAATTTAATTGGTTTGTATTTAATGGGACTATATATGGTGTAATAGAACAATTGTTGTTAATTAAAACGATATTATGACTTGTATGACAGGTAACCCTTCCACTTTACCAACACAAGAGGTAGCAGGTCACCTAATAATGGATGGTTTAGATTTAATTTAACATAATTAATGGCTAAGATTAGGGGTGACTAATGTTAGTCACCTACAAACCATGACTGATCATAGAATTTCCCTAGTCACAATCATAGGTGACTAACCTTAGTCACCCCCTAAAAAAATACCACGTGTACAATTTTAAAAAATCTCAACAAGTTGAAGGTTTTTCCAATTTTTGAATTACCTGCTAACATAGGTCAAAATTCTCTGCTCCTTCCTCCCCCTCCCCCCCCCCCTCCCCCCTCTCTCTCGTCATTTCCTTAATTATTAACCTTACTAAAAAATTCGTTAATTATTAAGACGTCTTAGAATAAATAATTTGTACTACAATTTAAATGTTTAACATCAATTATATAAAAGTTGAATCATATTTTATTTCATTACTTACAACTAATAATATTATTATTCTCTTTAGAGTGTTCTCATGAATGATCTTTATTATTATTATTATTATTATTATTATTATTATTATTATTAAAAGGTGCGAATAGCATTCGACATTCAATCATACGAGTATATATATCTTCTCCAAGTTATCATTAAAAACATCGGCTCGCTAGTACGAAAAATATTATATAAATTCATAGATGTACAAATTAATAAAATACAAATTCTGGGACAAAAATTATAATGAACAAACTATTTACATTTATTTTGTTTATTTTAAATTAGTCTATTCTTTTGATAAAAAAATTATTATTCATCAATTATTATAAAAAAATGTATAATATATTTACTATATATTTCATATGAAGAGTATGAGTATTGTTTATCAAATTTCAAATTTGTACCATCTAATCATTAATACTATTATAATTGTTGCGTAGTTATTATAATTAACTTCATATTTGATTATACATATTAACCATAATTATTCAAATCAATAAAGAATTTTCAAATAATATTTAATTACCTTCTCTAAAGAGCACATACTTTTCTATATATAAATCTTGTATTACGTCATCTAGTTAGATCTATATTCATCATTATTATTATTATTTGCTGCAGCTATTGTTATAGTTATCTCCAATTTAAATATTTATTGTTAATATATACTTATCATATTAGTATTATTATTCATTATATATATATATATATATATATATACACATATATTATAATCGTAGTTATTGAGACCAATAATTGAATTTCATATTTCCTATATTTTTTGGGGAGAATATACATTTGAACATATTACTACATCTTTATCTATATTTGTTAAAACCGCATATTCATTCTTCCCAATTATTATTATATATTATTATTACCATTGTTGTTATTATGTTTCATAGTATATCTCCATTAATAATCAAAACACCTTAATTTTTTTTTCCAACTAATGCTTGTTGTACTCGTCCATGTCACTGTTAGAAATACATTAATATTCAATACTATTGCAGATCAATTACATGGGAGTAAATCTACGGATAATATGAATAGTTTACTTAATAATGATATCCATATTTTACAATTTCTTTTTTGTAAATACAAATGTTCATATTCGATATATATTTTCAAAATAATTTGTGACAAATGTTTTACATCCTATGAAATATGTTTAAATTTTTAATTAAATATAATTTTTATCAACTATTAGCATATGTTCAGATTTTTAAATTATAAATACTATTTATTTTGGTATCGATTTAGTATTTTTAATTTTTGTATCATGCTTTTCAATTAGTTATCCTTGTCAATGTACATATGCTTAAATTAAAAAATAAATGAAAAGCTTTAATGAGCACCATGATATCAATAATTAAAAAAAATAAAAAAACCAATGGTGCCATGGTATTAAAATATAAGACATTAGTAGATTATAATGGTACCACAGTATTATAATTTAACCATGGTATTAAAAAATAAAAAGTTTATAATGGGTACCATAGTAATTTTTTAAATAAAAATAACATTGTACTTTTTCAATAATTTAAAAAAAATGAGTAATAATGATCTAATGGATCCAATGACATTAAATTTTTCGTTTCTTTTTTTACTTTAAAAATAAAAATTTAATTAGTTGGCGTTTAGCGTATCCACAGACGGTTTACTACAATAATTATTGTATAAAATAAATCATTGGTAATCTGTGTAGTAGGTCATTCTTCCAATTTACATGTACAACAAGTTTCAGGTCATATAAAATTAATGACTTAGATTAAATATCGCATATCTAACGGCTAAAATTAAAAGTGACTAACGTTAGTCACCTATGAACTGTAACTAACGATAGAATTTTCTATAAATATAGATGGGGTGGTCTATGATTAGTCACAGACGTTTGCATAACCTGCTAATATGGGTCAAAATTCTCTTTGTCCTCTCTCTCTCTCTCTCTCACACACACACACACACACACACGTTCCCTATTCTCTTTCTCTCTCTCTCTCTCTCTCTAATCATTCCCTAAATTATTAACCTTACAAAAAAAATCCTTTCATTATTAAAACTTCTTAGGATAAATGATTTATATTAATGTTTAACTTTAATTAAATAAAATTTACGTCATATTTTATTTCATTACTTACAAATAATAATATTATTATTCTCTTTTAAGTGTTTTCATGAATGAACATAGCCAAAATTATTATTATTATTATTATTATTATTATTATTATTATTATTATTATTATTATTATTATTATTAGGGGCGAATAATATCCAACATTCAACCATATAAGTATATACATTTTCTCCAAGTTATCATTAAAATCAAACAAACTACTTACATTTATTTTGTTTATTTTAAATAAGTCAATTCTTTTTGACAAAATAGTGTATTATTCATCAATTATTGTATGAAAAATATATAATATGATTACTAGATATTCTACATTAAAAGTATGAGTATAGTTCATCAAATTTTAAATGCGTACCATCTAATCATTAATAATATCATAGTTGTTGTAGTTATTATAACTACCTTCGTATTTGATTTTACATATTAACCATAATTATTCAAATCAATAAATGAATTTCATATTTGGTTACCGCCTCTAAGGAGTGCATATTTTTTTGGGGCGAATTACGTTTACCTCCCCTGAGGTATGCCTTATTTACAAAAAACACCCCGACGTTTGAAAAATTACAATTGCCCCCCTGAATTAAAGGGATAATTACAATTCACACCAAAAAACCACTGAACTTTCAAAAATACCCTCAAATAATTTAAGCAAAAAATAAATAAATAAATAAATAAAATGAAAACCCCAAAATACCCTTTCTTCATCTTTTTTTTTTTTTCTTTTTTGTCACTTTTTTCTTTAATTTTATGTTTTCTCTTTATCTTTATTAGCCTATAAAAAAAATTTGAATTGGTTTTCTCTCTCTCTCTCTCTCTCTCTCTCTCTCTCTCTCCCCCCCACCCCCATCCCTCCCTCCCCCTACCCCTCCCCCTCCCCCTCCCCCAACAGTTGCAGCGACGGCGGCCTACGGCGGATGGCGGGCGATGGCGGACGAGTGGCGGCAGCCTCCCTCTCGATCTCTCTCTCTCCCCCCCCCCCCCATCCCTCCCTACCCCTGGCCCTCCCCCTCCCCCTCCTCCTCCTCCTCCTCCTCCTCCCCCAACGGTTGCAGGGCTAGAGGAGACGGCGGACGGCGGGCGATGGCGGACGAGCTGCGGCGGCGGGGGGGAGGCCGTCCCTCTCGATCTCTCTCTCTCTCTCTTTCTCTCTCTCCCCCATCCCTCCCTCCCCCCGGCCCTCGCCCTCCCCCAACAATTGCAGATCTGGAGGTGACGGCGGACGAGCGGCGGCGGCGATGGGCGGAGGCCCTCCCTCTCTCTCTCTCGCCCCCCATCCCTCTCGATCCCTCTCTCTCTCCCCCTCTCTCTCTCTCTCTCTCCCCCCATCCTTTCCCCACCACCCGCTCCCCCAACGATTTTTGGGCTGGAGGTGAGCGGCGGCTGCGGGCGGCGACGGCGGGCGGCGGCGGAGGTGGAGAAGAAGGAAAAAGGAGAAAGAAAAGAAAGGAAAGAAAGGAAAGAGTGGAAAAAAAAAAAGAAATTAAGATTTTTTTTAATTATATATATAATATATATTGTAATTTTTTATATTTATAAAAATAAAATATATAGGATTATAAGATTTAATTTTTAAAAAAATATTTAAATATATATATAAGAGAACAAAAAACCCTCACAAGGGCAAAATAGTCATTTCAATATAGTCAAATTTCATTGAAGGGTATTTTTGGAAGTTCAGTGATTTTTTTGTGTGAATTGTAATTACCCCTTTAATTCGGGGGGGGGGGGGGGCAATTGTAATTTTCCAAACGTCGGGGTGTTTTTTGTAAATACGGCATACCTCAGGGGAGGTAAACGTAATTTTCTCTATTTTTTTATATATAAATATAAATATTGTATTACATCATCTAGCTAGTGTTTGTTGTACTTCTCTCTATGTATTTTGTATGTACAAATCGCTTTGAAAAATACATTATTCCATATCACTGCAAATCAATTATTTTGGAGTAAATCTACGGATAATATGAATAATTTACTTAATACTGATATACATATTTTACAAATTCTGTTTTTCTTTAAATATAGATATTCATAGTCTATATCTATTTTTAAAATAATTTGTAATGAATGTTATACATTCTTTGAAATATGTTAAAAATTTAAATTAAATGTAATTTTTTATCAGATATTAACATATGTTTGAATTTTTGAATTATAAATGATAGTTGTTTTGGTATCAATTTAATAATTTAATTTTTGTATCATGCTTTTCAATTAGTTATCCTTGTTAATGCATTCTTAAATTAAAAAAATAAAAAATCATAATGAATACCATGTATTTATATTTAAAACATTAAAAATAATTGTACCATGGTATTAAAATGGTATCACGGTATCAAAACATCAAAAAATAACGGATTATAATGGTAACATGGTATTAAAAAATAAAAAAAATACAATGAGCGCCATGGTAATTTATTAAATAAAAAAATAGCATTGTACTTTTTTAATAAATTAAAAATAATGAGTAATAATGATCTAATGGATCCAATGGCATCAAATTTTTAGCTTTTCTTTTTTTTTTAACGTTAAAAATAAAAATATAATTCTTAGTGGGTTCATACATAGTTTACAACAATAATTGTTATATAAAAAAACCCTAGGTAACCCTTTCAATTTACCTACACAATAGGTTACAACTCACGTAAAAATTAATGCTTAGATTAAATATCGCACATCTAATGGCTAAAGTCAAAGGTGACTAATGTTAGTTACCTACGAACTCTAACCAACAATAGAATTTCCCAATATTCATATGAATATATGAGTGGGTGGAATATTCAAAAAAAAAAAAGTGTATCATAAAGAATTGAAAAAAAAATCTTTCTTATTATTGTGCAACAAATTAATGAATAAAAATAATAATAATTACAAAAAAAACTACATTAATAAAAATTTGAATAAAACAATTTCGTTAAAATTTTCAAGAATAAAATAATGAGATAATTTAAATGCTAAAAAGAAAGTGGCAGAAATGTCAACAAAAACATTTGAAAACATCATCACAATTGAAATATGAAAAGAAGAAAAATAAAACTTGAAATTTGAAAAAGAAAGAAATAAAAAATATGTTGACATGAATATGAAGAAGAAAAATTTTTTTAAAAAAAGGAAAAGAATTGAATAATAATAAACAAAAATTGAAACAGAATCAAACTAAATTAATAAAAAAATAAAACAAGTCAATAAAAAATTGAACCATAAATAATAAAACAATATAAAAGAAAACAAAATAAAAAAAAGCGATAGAAATCATAGAAAAACTTATTTAAAAATACCAAATATTAAGTTTTGTGAGGGGAAAAATAGAGCTTAAGTTATACATACAAATAAAAATCTTTAAGAAAATATGATTGATTAAGTGGGATAGTTGAAATAGAAAAATTACCGAAGCTTGATAAATTCTTCTTGTCATAGTGCAAGAAATTAAATGAATAAAAACCTTGAACCTGCATAAAATAATAATAACTTGAAGAATGAAATTATGACACAACTAAAACAAAGAATAAAATACATAAAGTGGTAGAAGTGAACAAAAGAAATAATTGGAGAACATCATGAAAAATAAAATAAATATAGTGTCTTGTATATGAAATAGAAAAATATAAATGAAAGAAAGAATTAACATTTAACGCATCTCAATGGCCGATGGTTAGATGAATCCAAACTATTTTTTGTTGGAGAAGAATAAAAGAAATACCAATATTTAATGAATAGAAAAAATCCAAATTACTAGTGTCTTGTGTAGCTTAGTAGATGTTGGAAATGGGCTTAATTGTGATAACTTTTATAGGAATTAATCTAGGATGAAGTCATTTTTGGTATAAATTCATAGACAAAATCTCGTTAAATGTTGTCTGTGTGTTAAAAGATAAGTGCAAAATCCTGCATGGGATATTTAACCGTGACAATTCGAGTATTTATGTGGTTAAGTGTTTTGTAGTGTAAACTAAACAATTAAGTATCGCATATAGGTAGTCCCACCCGCGACCGCGGGCATAGGGGTGAATTGTCATGGTCTCGGTTTTATCTTTTACTGAACTAGCCCTGGAATTATGTTTGAATTTTAAATTCAAACTTAATTTCAACCGTTACAAAATATTAATGCACAACATTAATTTTGAAACGGTTAACGATTACAGAGTATTAATGCGCGATATTGATTACTGAGTAACTGACGGTTGTTACTTGAGGTTACGAATTCAGATTTAATTATCTGAAACGTTACAAGCAGTTATGATTTCAAAATTAATTCTTTGTATTAATATCCTGCATTATTTTTCCCCTATAAAAGGTTGTTCCCTGGTTCCCTGAAAATCCAACAAACATCAGGCAAAAAAAAAAAACACGAGTGATCAAATTTGTACTCTAAAAGTGATCAATGTGAGAAATAGTTTCCCTTTGCACACCTCTGACCGAGTGAGTTCAGAACATCATTCTGTTATTTGAATATTGTGTGTTTTGCTTGCAAGCGAAATCCCTAAGTTGATTAACTTTCGAAGTGAGGTTCAAAGTAGCAGTGCGGCTTGGAACGGACCTCTTGACTTTCTAATCTTGGAAGGAGTATCGCAGGCCCATCGCACCAGTCAGTGGGACAAATATTTCTTTAAGGCTAACTGGCTCAATTCGGTGATTCAGTCGTACTATTGCAAATAAATACTGATAAGTCTACTGTACTTTCTTGCTCATTTATTTGTTTAAGGCATTGTTTAATTTGCTTTTGGCTATAGTATTTTGTTGTAAAACTGTTCTTGCATTGTACTTATATTATTGAATAAATCCACCCACGAGAATATCGAATTTTAGATATTCTGTTCTATTGTTTTGCAAGAGTAGAAAAAAAATATAAGGGAATTGTTATTGACACTCCACTCTCACTTTTATATTGAAAAATTAACTAAAATGTCCATTCATTTTGAAAAAAGATTAAATACACTTGACCCCTTAATCATAGGCTATATATTGTTACCTCTATAGACTAATAAATGTTACACTCAAACCCCCTCTCTCCTTCCAATTATATATTTCAATAAAAGTACCGTTAAATCTATACAAATGTAGATATATATATATACACATATATATTATTCACAAAGTATTTATTCTAATTTATAATCTAAATTTAATTTTAAATATGTTTTAACTAAAAAATAAGTTATTTACTCTTCAATTTAAAGTAAAGCTTAGACTCTTTTAAATCTATATATGAATAATTTTATTTTCAATAACTACTTCAATTTGTGTGTGTTCTATTTTTCCTAAAACAAATTGAATGTATATACTCATTTTTTAAAGAATTTATATTTAATTAAATATATTGTAATATAATTTAATATAAAAAAACATGTTATATTATGGTTAAAAGTATTTATCCATTTTTATTCAAAAAAGTCAAATTTTACTTAGAATTTATACTTTTTGCATGTTTAAGTTTTACGTATTATTACAATAACTTGTTAACTTAGTTTCTACTGCTATTTACTTAAACTATCAATTATTTTCTTACTTAAAATTAAAATTGAAATTAATTTTATAGCTAACTAGCCGTTGTCGCACGTGGTACCCGTGTGCATAAGACACTTGAATATTTCAATCTACAAACCCAACATGGTGCAAAGAGATCGCATACAGTCAAATGTTCTGTTCATTAAAAATTGAAGTGTAAAAAACCAAAAACATTGCTCCGTTTTGAACGCCCCATAATTGTTTCATCTCTTTTCGTAGTATTGTGTTGGACATATTCTCAACCATACTATGACAACCAAAGGTAGCTCCACTGCTCCAGAAAAGCCACTTTCCAGATGGTGTGCCTTTCGCTAACATGTGCTACAACAATTTTAAATTTTTAATCCGTTCTTAAGAATATTTTTCAGTGCTTGTAAATTTTGAGTACTCCCTGAAAGAAAAAAACTCAATTGTTTAAGGAAGATTCAAACTTTAAAGCAAAAAAAAAAAAAAAAAAAGAAAAGAACGACATATCACCAAGAACTTTTCTTGCACAACCAATGACGTTTCAAATCCAAGAACTTCTTCCTACCATGAATTATCCTTCTTTGATCTTCAAATTAAAAAAACAAATGTATATGTTCAACAACAGACAAAGTGTATGTTAAAAAATGCAAATAAGGGAAGAAATAAAAAAAATCAAGGAAATAAAAAAACTTCAAACCAATGATTCGGCCAATTGGGTGGGAAAGCATTTTCCTGACTGATTGTGTCGACCTTACTGGGTGCAGAGTCCACCACCAAATATTCTTACTATTTTAAAAGAAGATCATCATTGGTCTGACTTAGGCCTTGATGTCTTTTCATTTCAGCATTCAATGCCTGGAATAGGAAATGAGATGATTCAACAGTGGAAACAATTAGAAGCAAGCGTATTACCAAAGAGAAGTAAAAAAGATAGACCCCCTTACCTGCAATACTCTCAAATTCTGAAACAGAACAAAGGTTAGTGGAAATTCTTGAAAGCATATCGGATGAAATTCTTAAACAAACTATATAATTTGAGAAAGTAGAAAACTTGAGTAGAAAATAACAAAATCGCCTACTTTTTTTCTTTACATTACTACCTGACAAAAGTGGTGTTGCTGCCGGGCTGGCCACGCTGGAATTGTTTATATTAAGAAGAATTGATGAGGAGTATGAAAGGAATGATTCAAACTATGGCCTTTACAATTTAATTTGAAAGAGATAAGCAGAGAGAAACAAAGATGGAGAGAGGTTGAAGAATGTGCATATAATCATGATTTACTGCCACAGGTCATGGGTTTTCTTGAAATGTGGATTTAATTTAGAATGACATATTTCAATTTTAATCTCACTTCATGGACAATATGAAAAATATAGAAGGATACAGTTTCGAATTATAAAAATTGGTATCTGAATTGCTTATAATTAATTGGGAATGATCAATTTTCCCTCTATATTATATTTATGTTATGATTTCACTAAATATTAATGGGTGAAAAGCGTAAAATGGAATAAATAAATGCTATTTTTGACACAAAAACAACTTTCTTTTAATAATAGTATAGATAAAGGATATAAATTTAGAATGCTAAACGTAGAAAAAATATTTAAAATTGTACAAATAGGAGTGGTGTAAGGACAAGTATGACTAATATTTTAATTGAGTGGTAAGAGTTGTATTTGATAGTTAAGAAAGTGAATGAAATATGGGGTAAAGTTGATGGATTAAAGTGTATCTAATCATATTTAAAATTCTACCAAAAATATCATGTCTAAATAAATGGGTATTTCAGTCAACTCTCCAATAAAAAGATAAGAATTGAGTGCCAATAATAATTTTTGGAATGCTAATAACAATTTTCAAAATATTTTGGATTGATATTGGACTTGTTTGGATTAAGACAATGAACCATATATTTATCCAAATCTAAGTTAATAATAACAACAACAATAATCATAATAATAAAAATAATATTAATAAAATTTCATACGTGGAGAAATGGAATTCATTGAGACAATCCAAATATGCTCATACATAGCACTTACTTGGATGGTTTTAAACTTTCTGAAATATATAAACATATATATATATATATATATATATATATATATATATATATAGATAGATAGATAGATAGATAAATCTTTATGTGGGCAAATCACAAATGGTACCATACGAAATTGTATATATAATTAAAAAAATATTTTTAATAAATAATAAAAAAATAAATTTATGTTAGGATTTAGTGTTAGGATAAGTTTTGTATTGCCTGTACCACCCACAACACTTTCCTTCCAAGATGATTTGAGGGTTCGTATTTTGGAGTTCCACCTTAAGCTCACATGTTACAGTTCAAACTTCAAAATTCGAATTTAATTGACCTATTTCATTGGCCACAGTAAGTTAGTTCACCATTTATACTTAAAGTTTGATAACACGCGTGCATTGAATAATAATACGCCTTGTTTGCTTTTCGAGATTAGCTGAGAAAATACCTTCACATCTTGGCTAATCTTGGCTAATTTATTGTTTGGTTGCCAAGATTATGATTGCGGGTCTTTACCTAATCTCGCAAAACCCGCAATGTGATGGTCTAATCTCGAGGTTATAATTTCATGGGAAGGGGTGAGATTGAGTCTTGGCTTCCCAAGATTAATTATTCCAATATTTTGAATTGACCATTTTGTCCTTTATTTTACCCTTACTTTTACAAATTTATTATTATTAATTATTTTTATACTTTATAATATATAATTTTATTAAATAATAATAATAATTAATATTATTATTATTATTAATTATCAATAACAATAATAATTAATTATTTTTATACTTTGCAATATGTAATTTTATTAAATACTAATAATTAATTAATAATAATAATAATATTAATTATCAGTAATAATAATTATTATTTTTACACTTTACAATAAGTAATTTTATTAAATAATAATAATAATTAATAATAATATTATTATTAATTATCAGTAATAATAATTATTTATTTATTTTTATACTTTACAATATGTAATTTTATTAAATAATAATAATAATTAATATTATTATTATTATTATTAATTAACAATAATAATAATTAATTAATTTTATAATTTACAATATCTAATTTTATTAAATAATAATAATAATTAATATTATTAATATATAATTTTATTAAATAATAATAATAATAATATTATTATTATTAATTATCAGTAATAATAATAATTATTATTTTTATACTTTACAATATTTAATTTTATTAAATATTATTAATTATTATTATTATTATTATTATTAATTATCAGTAATAATAATTATTTTTTTATACTTTACAATAAGTAATTTTATTAAATAATAATAATAATTAATAATATTATTATTATTAATTATCAGTAATAATAATTAATTATTTATTTTTATACTTTACAATATGTAATTTTATTAAATAATAATAATAATAATAATAATTATTATTATTATTATTATTATTGATTATCAATAATAATAATTAATATTATTATTAATTATCAATAATAATAATTAATTATTTTTATACTTTACAATATGTAATAATAATTAATATTATTATTAATTATCAATAATAATAATTAATTATTTTTATACTTTACAATATGTAATTTTATTAAATAATAATAATAATAATAATTATTATTATTATTATTATTATTATTAATTATCTGTAATAATAGTAATAATTATTTTTATACTTTACAATATGTAATTTTATTAAATAATAGTAATAATTAATATTATTATTATTATTATTAATTATCAATAATAATAATAATTAATTGTTTTTATACTTTACAATATGTAATTTTATCAAATAATAATAATAATAATATTATAGATTGTAAATTAATATTATTATTATCAAATAATTAATAATAATAAATTATAGATTGTAAATTATAGATACCACAATTACAATTTGCACACACCAAAAAAAGTCAAAACACTTCACACTTAATACATAGTATAGATGAACAAAAAAAATGTGAATTTCGTCCTATAAGTTGGTTCATTTTAGGTATTAGTCTTTTTGGTTATATTATATATTATTTGGATTTTAGTTTTGTAAATTTTTAAAAGTGGCACTTTTTGTTCTATTTAGTCCAAATCTCAATTTTCCAACAAGACATTTATGATGCGGAACCCAAATTGCTAAGGTGTACCTTCAGAAAATTAAGATTACTAAAACAAAAATTGCATTTTTCCCAAACACACACGCTAAATAAATTTATCAAGGTAAAATTTCTTGCATATACCGTGTAACCCCATGTCAAATTGTCAACTATATATAGTTCTGTGACTCCGATTTCCTGGTTGTTTCCTACAAACTGCACTACAACAAATATCAGTCCGTCATGTCACTAGTTTCGATACTCTGCTATATAATCATTTTATATTTTCTCATCCACTAATCACTACATACTAGTTGGTGAGCGGTTGAGGTCAGGAAAGAAATTTTTTGAAAATTTTTCAATATCATCAGTTTTTCTCTTTCCTTATCTCAATCGAAAAAATATAGCACAATTATGTAGTAAAGAATCCGAACTGATCGTATATGTCATCACACAATAGGTGATTTAGAGGCTGCTACTGGGAACATAGTATTTATGTAAGTCAGAAGTCGGTGTACTGAAATTATTTTATTAACGCCAACTCTATTCTTGTTCTCAATTTTAAATTCACTAGACTTGGTTCAAGTTCCTACAAGAACTCCACTTAGACTCTGAATAAGCTCAAAAATAGAAAGCTAGAAGCTGCATCAGTGGAGATCCCGACATGGATGTTCTTCTCAAAGTGTAGTGACGGAATCAGAGCCATAGGGTTAGGAGAGCACTAAGATCACAAAATGTACCAAAGGTCGTATAAAATGTAAATGGGATAATCTTAAGATTAGGGGTGTAATTAATACCTGATTCAATAAGTAAACTTACGACAGGTTGCATAATTTGCACCAAAGTCAACTTTTAGCATTATCATATAATCACTTGATACACAAGAAGTAGGGCGTAGGCAGTGTGACATGAGCAATGAATAATACCTATCTAGCCAATATCTTTTGACTCTTTGCCTTAGGGCCTTCTCGGCAATTGTTGGAGAATTTAAATAAGTACACAACGACTCTTCCTCTCTAATCGATCGCAACTTGCATCTTCGAGACTTGAATACCTTTTGACATGTATCTGTAATACTTGAACTTCTTTCGCATCATAAATGGAGATTCGGGCGTGGAAGTTTTTCTCGTTCTGGGCTGCTACAGGAGTAGTATTCTTTTATCTTGGATTCAAAGCTCTGGAGACAACAGACCTGGTAAAATCAATTTCTCCGACAGTCATGTCTTTTTTCAAGCAGTGTCTAGCAATCTCCGCCTGCCATTCCTTCACTTACGCCCTCGTGCTTCGTCCAAAACTCGAGATTTCTGTTCAGAAATACTATATGTGGTTCTCCATTGCAGTTTTTCCAGTTCTCTTTGCCCTCATCACCGGCAAATCGCGCGACTGGATTTCTCCCATCAACACCCCCGTCAATATATGTTTTATGTCATACATTTATTTACCAAGGACAAGGACTTTCTCCGCCAAAGAATATTTACATAAAGCAATTGTCCTGATTCTTTTATGCCCGCCTCTGTATACCTTCTCACTCGGTGAATCATTCGCGTGGTATTTCCCATTCTACGTTTCTAATTTCATGATTATTCTTCAACTGATCTTCGCCGCCGTGTTGGATGAACAATACGGCCTCTTCGTCCACTTCGCCGCCGTGTCATGGACTCTTATCGTAGGTAGGGAGACCAAATACTTCCCTGTTTTAGTTCTGTTCGTTTCTTTCTTCAGCGCCGCCGCTTGGGCAGCCGCCTCTGGCGACGAGCGCTTCCAGAAATGGCTGCCGGAAAATCGAATTCTATTAAGCTTGAACAAGACGATGAAAAAGTATGGGAAAGTGATTGAATTTGCGATGGGGATGGTGGGCGCCATGATGTTCCAGAATTTCTTCCGATTAACGTCGTTCGACCATGTGAAGGCGTTCCTGTACTTGGCGGTGGCATGGCTCGCTAATATTGCTCTGCTCATGCCTTCTCACGATTTTGGGATTTTCAATTTTTTATTGAGCAACGTGATCGTAGGTTGTACGGTGAGCCAATTCGGGCTTGGAGGTACTACTTGGGTTGCATACGGTACTTCTGTTCTTCTGTACATTTTGCGGATGAAGCTGGAGTCTCTGGCATTTGTGACGAGAGGTGAAGGCCAAGCGGGAGTTATTGTTTGGTGGGATGAGAGCACGGAACTACAGGATGTAAATGTAATTGTTGAATAGTCAAAATCGTTTTCTAGTAAAATTACAATTTAATTTCTCTTGTTTTAAAAATTATGAATACCCCTCAACTTTAAAAACCTTGTGAACTTTAATAGAAATGTTCAAAAGATAATTTTTCTACAACAATAGTAATCAACTCGGCTACCAAGAGGTGCGCCTTATCGAATCTGACAAAATCTTTTGATGAATTTTATTATTCCACAAATCTTAATAAAGTAATTTCACTTTATTTCACTACAACTAACATCAAGTATCACCATCTATAATTAAATATCATGACTTTATATGTACCTTCTACATTTTAGACTTGTCAACAACGTGCAAATTCCATCTCAAAAATCTATCGAAAGCACCAAAAATACAGCTCTCAACTACGTCTTATTTTATTGAAGGGTAAATTTTGTTAAGATGATATATACCTCAAGAGGTATTTGTAATTTTCAAAATTATAGGAACTAATTTATAATTATATTATAGTTCAAGAAGTGTAAATGTAATTTGCCCTAATTTATTAATGCATTACATCATTGGAAAAACTATTTCAATGTACGATCATCAACTATTAAAAATATCAAAAAATTACAAAAAACAAAGCTATATAATAAAAAAAATTAAAACAATGTCTCCATTTATAGAAAATCAAACTCAAAACCTAAGGGTCATACTTTATGTGAGGCACGTTAAAGTCTTGATTATTAATGCATCGTTTCCTTTTAAAAAAAAGTAATTCTACAACTGGATTTATTTTTCTTTTTTATATATATAGAAATCGATATTTTTACACACATATTGTGTATTCAAATAATATAATATGAATTACAGGAAGAAAAAAAAAATACTCTTCTTAAAAAATGTATATAAATTAAAATACAAAACAAATAACAAAATATTTGATGTGAAGTGTCACCAATAAAGTTAAAAGGGCATAGGAACAGATAGGACAAAGTTTAATCCTAAAGTTGAAGTATATATTTGAATTTTTGCAGGATATAATCATATAAATGATTACATGACATGTACTTTTAGAAACTTGCAGAAGATTAACTAATATTTACAGAAATTGTATGAGTATATGAATTATATAATCTAAAAGCTGCAGTACACATCATTTTTTGCAAAATATAATTGAGTAGATGACGTATTGATCAAATTGAGCCTAATTACCACCTTAATTGATCAAATTGACTATAATTGCCAACTTAATCGGTTAAATTAGTCATAATACCGAATTAATTAATCAAATTGGTTATAATCCACAACTCAACTGGTAACTGCAGAAAAAACAAAAAGTTTAGTTAGCAATTGGTGACAAAAAAATTTATGTGATCAAGTGTATTGAGAAGCATAGTTGGAGGGTTAAATGTTTTTTTATTATTTTTTTCCTCTTGATTTTTACCAGTTGCTGATAAATTATGCACTAGTGTTATACTTTCCTTTTATAATACTCTCCATATTTATTTATTGCTTCTTCTATTTTTTTTTTCCCCAAACCAAACGAGGTCCTTCCCATGTACAGAATGCTTATTTTTCTACTATTATTATTTATTTATTTTGACAGCAATAAAGGACAGGTAAATCTGTCCAAAGCTAGCTTTAGTTAATAATATTGTCATTGTCCTATGTTTTGGTCGGCATTTAGAGTTCTCTAAATGTTATTATATTTAGGGTAAATTGAATAAAACCTCCCTGTAGTTTTGCAAAGTCGCTAATTACTATTTTATGATTTAAAAATATCTAAGAAAACTCTTGAGTTTTTTGAATACATGCATACTCTCCTATTCTGTTAGTTCGAGTTTAAGAACACTAAATTTATATTAAAATATCCGTTATGCCCCTATTATTAGAAATTATTGAATTTTAACTTAAAAACGAGTGGTCTCAATTGGATCCCTTAATATAAAAATATAATATTTAAATGCAAATTATAAATTAAATATATAAATAAGTAATAGTATAAAAATATGATATATATATATATATAAACAATATAAAAGGGCAAAATACGTCTACACCCCTTGCGGTATGATATAATTACAAATTAATCTCTCTTACTTTAAAAATTACAAATAACCCCTCGAGGTTTAAGACCTTATTGTAAACATTAACAAAGATGTTCAAAAGATAACATTCTTCCAACCACAATAGTCAATCCATGCACCAAGAGATGCGTATTGTCGAGCCCGATAAATTTTCTTAGTCAATTTTGTTATTCCACAAACCTGTGCAAACTATTTTCACTTTATATCATCGCAACCACTATCAGGCATCACCATCTATAATTTGATACCACTACTACCTTTTATTAAAATTGATTTCATATATAGCTTTTACATCTTATACTAGTCACAATTATGCGAATCTCATCTCAAGACCTAGCCAAATTTATTAGAAATACAACATACAATTATGTCATGCCTTAATAAAGGTTGAATTTTGTTAACTTGGTACATACCTTAAGGGGATATTTGTAAATTTTAAAATCATGGGACTAATTTATAATTACACTATACCCCAAGGGGTGCAGATGTAATTTTCCCTAATATAAAATATATACACACACAACACACACAGAGCATGCATAAAACGCACACATATGAAACACGCACAGTAAAACACAGACAACACAGTAGACCATGCGCGCGCGCACGCACAGAGTAACACAAACGGTAAAATACGCACACACTGGGGTTTTGACCTTTTCCATTAAAAATTGGATGGATCTTGATCTATTTAGTTTGGGTAAAACATTGGTGAGGTCGATTTCGGGTTGGATTGATGATTGTGAAAAATATTAGGGGAAGAAGATGGTGGTGGTGGATTTTAGGATTTTGACTATTTTTTTCTAATTAAGCGCAAATAGTTAAAGATTTGATAAAATTGAATGAGGGTTACCTAATTAATTGCCAAATGCTAAATCCAAATAGGTGATTGCCTGGTTTCTAGGGGAAGACAAAAAAAAGGATAACTAAAAACAATTAGTTAATTAAAACTAGAAATAGGCAAAAAAAACCAAATAGTTAAAATAAGACAAAAATAAATTGGAATTATTAGTTGCTGTACTTTTTAATCAAATGGCTCTATAATACTAAAATGAATTACAATGTAAATTACAAAATTTAATTTTTTATTTATTGGCTAAACTATTTAGGACCCAACATTAATTGGTTACCAACCCACTTAAAACCTTATATCAATATCAACCATGCGAGACCCAATCCAATTTAACTCACTTTAAAATATGTTAGACCCTATCCAATCTAAAACCATGGCACACTACAAGAAAACGCGCTATTTTCGGCGGACTTTTTGGCGGATTTTTAAAAAAAATTAAAAATAATTTTTTGAAATTTTCGGCGGAATTTCCGGCTAAAAATTTAAATAAAAATTTTGAAAATAAATTTAAATATTTTCGGCAGAAAATTCCACCGAAAAAATTAAAAAAAATAAAACATAATTTTTCAAAATTTTCGACGGATTTTCGGCGGAAAATTCCGCCGAAAATTTAATTCTAAATTTTAAAAATAAATTTAAATATTTTCAAAAAAATTTGAAAAAGAATTTAAAAATAATTTTAAATATTTAATTAAAAATTTAAAAATGCGCCGAAAATTTAATTAAAAATTAAAAAATTTAATTAAATTTTTTTTTTCTTTGTTTTGTTATGTATATTTTATAAATAGTATTTAATAAATGTGTCAAATTAAATGTGTGACTATTATATGTGCGATGCAAATTTAGTATTATGTTTATTATGGTTTTCATTGAAAAGTGGTTTTTTTTTAAAGCAATAGTAAATTATATTAACTTTTAAATAAAAAATAACTAAATGCCACATGTGTATAGTAAATTATAAATAGTAGATAATAAATATGACAAATTAAGTCTGTGTTTATTATATGTGCCAATTTGTTGAATGATTCTGTTTATTATGACTTCATATAACTTTTATTTCATTAAGTCTTAGAACAAATCAAATATGTGTATTATATTAATTATTATGATTTAGCAGAACAAAATGTCTACTTATAATGACTTATTAAAAAAAATTAATATAGTGATAGGAGAGGTATTAGCACTTACTAGAACAAGTAGTACGGACTACATTAGGATTGATGTAATAACTTAATTTGACATATATAATTCTGAGTAATGAATATCTAAGGTTCAAATGTATAACGAGCAAATAACTTTTACATATTTAGAGAATATAAACTATTATTACTGGCCATAGTACATATCATATAGGTTAAATTAATTAGTTATTGCACAGGAGAATTGGCAAAGTAGATTAATAACATTAATTATAGAAATGTTTGTTAAAAGTACCCGTACGAGTAATGAATTAATAAGTTATTGCAATATTTCAAATTACGAAATTTAAATATTAAAAGTTAAAATTTTAAAGACCTTATAAGAATGGCTAATGATTTTTCTTCCGGGATTATAAGGTAGGTGCATTTTTATGGGTCATGACTAATACTTGTAAAATTACGTATTTTATGGAACGAAGATAACAATCAAAATAAAAAATAATGCCTTAGGAAAAAGAGTATTATTGAATTACTAAGTTTGTAATAATAGTTCAAAATATGTAGACATAAGCAGGTAGCAAATTTGTGAAATTCTAAAACGGTTTGTTACAATACAAGATTTAATATATTATTTTATTGACAATGTTAAAAAATTTAAAGAAGAATTTAATTATTTTCGGCGGAATTTCCGCCGAAATTCCGCCGAAAATAATTTAAATTTTTTAATAATTTTCGGCGGAATTTCCACCGAAAATTATTCTGAATTAAAAAAAAAGGTTATATCAAATCTCCATTGCCTTCATTTTTTTTTCATTTCTTTTCCCTCCCTCCCCCCCACCCCAACCCCCAGCCATCCCGCCGCCGCCCTACCCCACCATCCCCCCAATCGCCGCTGGCCTCAACCTCGCCACCGCCGCCCTCCCCCCGCCGACCGCCGCCAAACCCTCGGTCCCCTCCCCCGGCGCATCCCCTCCCCCAGCCCCCCCCAAGCCCACTCCGCCCCCGCCCCCCCCCCCCCCCCCAACCCACGCCACCCCGCCCCCTAACCTCCCCCGCCCACCCAGCCCCCTGTCCTTGCCCCTCACGTCCGATTTTCTTCAAAAATTACTTGTAAGTTTGCATAATTTTATGTGATATTATGTTTGATTATTTCGTAGTATTTTGTAAATTGGATGTTAGATTATTTTGTAATATTTTGAATTTGGTTTTTGTTGTAGGTAACTGATCTCATTATCATTTTGCGTTTACTACGAACACAATGGTTAGTACGGCTAACTTTGAATTATATAAATGTATATATATATATATACAATTAGATAGTTTTAAGATAGTAGGTTAGTCCGTGATTTGGGATGGAGAACGGGAATTGGGGGAAGGGGTGGAGCTTTCTCATTGCTTGCTGTTGGTTTTTTGTGTGCTGTTGGAGAAATAAGGAGATGGCACATATTCGATATGTATATATATATATAAATAATATAGTTTGGCCTTTACAATGTATTGATTTTTAGTATGTGCTTGACACGTGTTTGTGTTTATAGAATGAAATGATTGTTTGGTGAATATGGAATGTTTGTTCGATGTTGGTTGTATGAATCTATCCGTAATATTAAATTTAACATGTACATGGATATTCCAGAACTAGTTTAATATGAGTTGATTCTTTAATAAAAGGAAATGGTTATTCGATTATTTGTTTAATAAAATGATTAAAAACACTAAACTTGAAAAATTAATACGCGCATGTAGATGGATATCCCCCAACACAGAATCTGGATATATTCAATGACTTATCCTAGCCGAGGAGGGCTTTTACCAGCATATTATGATGGCGTTATGAACTTTATTGAACACACCAAGAGTTGTCCTGATTATATTAAGTATGGCGAAATTTGGTGTCCCTGTAAGAAATGTGAGAGAAATGTCTTTTGTTAAAATTTGATGATGTCGCAGTACATTTGTTAACGAATGGTTTTAAACCAAATTATTGGTATTGGACTGATCACGGTGAGGTCCAACCCTCTATAATATTCCCTGGCGAATTAAGTAGTGGTACAGAAAATGACTCATTGCAAAGATATGCTGAAATGTGTTTTGATGCTGCTAGGTAAGAGGTAGGGGGAGAAATACCAAATGAATTTGTGGAGCAACCTAATCCTGAAACTCAAAAGAATTTTTTGACCTTTTGAATGAGTTTAACCAAGAGGTGTGGCCTGGATGCATAAATCATTCTCCACTTTCTATTGCTGCAAGGTTGTTGAGCATAAAAAGTGATTATAATGTTGCACAAGATGGACTTGATGAAATCATCCAATTGATGTCAGAAGTAATGCCTACTGGTCATAAAATGCCAACAAATTTTTACGAGACACAAAAATTTGTTAAAAAGTTGGGTTTGACCAGTAAGAAAATAGATTGTTGCATAAGTGGTTGCATGTTATACTACAAAGATACTGCAAATGCGGTGAATTGTACATTCTGTGGTGCGCCAAGATATCGTGATAGTGGTGGGCGTGTTTGTGCAAAACAAGTCCCCCAAAAGAGGATGCATTATTTGCCTCTTATTCCACGATTGAAACGTCTGTATGCATTTTCGAGCTCAGCACCTCACATGAGATGGCATGCAGAGCATCGGCGACCTGACGGTGTTATGTGTCACCCAACAGATGGGAATGCTTGGAGAAATTTTGACGAAGTATATCCCGACTTTGCTAGTGACCCTAGAAATGTGCGGCTTGCTTTGTGTGCTGATGGGTTCACGCCGTATTCGCAATCTGTGGCATCATACTCTTGTTGGCCAGTAATCGTGACTCAGTATAATATGCCTCCTGAAATTTGTATGACAATGTCATACATGTTTTTGACATGTATAATTCCGAGTCCTAAAAATCCGAAAGCGAAAATTGATGTATATTTGCAACCACTGATTGATGAGTTGAAGGTACTGTGGGAGGATGGCGTGTCCACTTATGATGTAAATGCGAAACAAAATTTTTTTTATGTGCGCTGCATTAATGTTTACTATCAATGACTTTCCGGCTTATGGAATGATGTCGGGTTGGATGACCGCCGGTAAACTAGCTTGTCCGTATTGTATGGGCTACAACAAAGCATTTACGTTGAAATACGAACGAAAGAATTCCTGGTTTGATTGTCATCGAAGATTTCTGAACATAAATCACCAGTACAGAAGAAACAAGATTAACTTTAAAAAAAAATATTGTCGAGAAGGATCCTCCTCCTCCGATGCTTACCGGGGATTTGGTGTGGAATGAAGTGCAGTGGTTGCTGAAAATAACAGAACAACCATTTATGGGTAAAACATCTGGCTATGGCGTCGAACATAATTGGACCAAATTATGAAGTATTTTTTGGGATTTACCTTACTGGAAGCATCTCTTGATACGACATAATTAAGATGTAATGCATATTGAGAAGAATGTGTTTGATAATATTTTTAACACTGTTATGGATATACAAGGGAAGACTAAAGATAATGCAAATGCAAGGCTGGATATGCAAGAAATGTGTAGGCGACATGAGCTACAGTTGGTCCTAAAGCCTAATGGACAATGGGGAAAACCGAAGACGAAGTATACCTTCACTCTTGAACAAAAAAGGATGATTTGTGAGTGGATTAAAGAACTTCGAATGTCGGATGGTTATTCCTCCAATTTGAGTCGCTGCGTTGACTCACATGGCAGGAAGAGTCACGACTGTCACATTTTTATGGAACAGCTGTTACCCATTGCCTTTAAAGAGTTACCTGATGAGGTCTGGAAACCACTTGTCGAATTAAGTAAGGACTCCTTTGAAATCAACCAATGTCAGTGGTCGCCACTTGGCCCGATGTGGTAAGGATGTTGATTAAAATTATGAAAGTGTGTTTGAAATTGTGCAATGTTTGGAAAGAATGTGGTGAAAGTTTCGATAAGTGTTTTTGTTTGAAAAGGAGGGCTCACATCGTATAGTGGGCAATTGTCCGATTTGCCCTTTTGAAGTTAAAAATTAAAAAATCACACAATATACACACTTCGTCCATCGTTGCTCACGTTATGAAGGAGCTTGAGTTGCTGGAAAAATAGGCTGCCTCCTTCTCAGGCGATTCGAGGCGACATGCTTCTTCACCAATGAAATCTTCCATTCGTCTCGAATTCACCCGAAAGCTGGTAAGCCTTAACCCCCCCCCCCCCCTCCAAAAAAAAATTCTCAATTCACCTCCATCACACCAACACACCTCTGTTGGTTTTTTTTTTTTTTAATTTTCTCGTAAAAAGCTTGTGCCGCGGCATCTCTCGTGTTAACTTGTAATAATTGGGGATGAGCTCTGTGGATGTGGTCATACTCCCCTTTTTTCGGATTTGTTCCCGTGCTTGACATTGCAATTCGGCCACAAGATTTGTTATAAATTTAGGTATTTTGTTCCCCCATTTTCCCAGTCCCATCTTCCACAATTACTGAAGTTGTTAGTAACATTTTGCTTCAAATACAAACTTTACAATTGGTGTCACCTGGTGTATGATGCTCGTTTGAGTTGTTTGTTCAATTTACTCTCTATTGGTGGAGTTCCCTTCCCGGTGCGACGGGATATGCATGTTTGTGTGGTCTTGTGTGCTTGTGGTTTCAAGAGTCGTTAGCACAAATACCTGTGGTATTGTGTGCTTGTGCTTGTGGTTGAGATGAATGTTTAATCGTTCCATATGGTAGGTGTACTGATTTTTGGTAGATTGACAGTAGCAGGATTTGGGGTATAGTTGTGTTTCTTGGTTGAACATTAGGTATTCCAGCTCATGTGCTTATTGTTTGGATGCTTGAAGGCCTCATTACGAAGCTGTTATGTGCCCTCCGTTTAGAAATTGTACACATCTGCCTTGCGCCTTGTTTTTGTTCCATAGTCGATTGATCTATGTCGTTGGTTTTGGAGTGTGACTTGTATCATAGTACACCCGACAATATTGATGAACTGATTTTTGTTTGTGCAATCGTTATAAAATGTGAACATTTTTGTGTTTGTGTTTTTCTCGCAGCTTAGGATTAGCCGTGTTTGGGAACTATTTGGTGGTTGTTTTGGTAAGATACAAAAGACATGGTTAGTATGAATCCACCATTGTGCTCTTGCAATCGTGGTGTAATGAAGTTGTTGAAGTCAAACACCACCGGGAATCCAGACCGATGGTTCTATCGATGTCCGTACCCGGGCAAACACCAAGGATATTTCAAGTGGTGGGATGAGTACCATGGTATTCCGTGGCCTGGTGCATCACCCTTCGTAGTCAATGGTTCTTTTACATTTGCGGAAACGGTGTCGGGTCACAGTGATACATTTGCGGGCTCTTGCTCTACCCCGGAGGTTAGTAACATTTCCAATATCGAACACAGTTCGGGACTGCATTCGGCTAGTCGTATACATCCACAACACACTGGAGCCGGACATAACATGGGGCGCAAGCAGCTAGAGTATGTAGACATGAAAACCGCCCTTATCATTTCCTTTTTCGTAATGGTTGGTACTATTGCTTGCTTGTACATTGGTATTCAAATAGGTCGTTACATGTAGGTACAACTCCCAATACGATTTTGATCGTATGGTTGTCTACTTATTTATGTGTTGTTGTAACATGTGGCGCTTCATAATAGCGCTTTGCTAAATATGTCAATATATGTAATAGTTTAGAACGTAAAAAGCGAGCGCGACAGCCAAACGGTCGCATTTACATACTTGCTTGAGTTCCACAGGATGTACTATAGCCCTGTTTTTTGCTTTCCTACTGAATATTGCTTTATTGGTAGCTGCCACATCTTGCCGAGATGGCATGGTTAGGTTTGCACGGATTGTGAGTTCCACACCTTGGGCAATGTTCAGTAGATTGATTTAAACTACCAAAGCTTTACTGATATCAGATAATTTTAGAACACGCTTAGGACTTGCTGCAGGTTATACAACATATACAACTTGTCCTACTAGGATTAGTATAGCTAGTTTATTAACAATCATGGTTGTATCATTGACTATGAGCATCAGGTACAGTGAGATCCATGAGGCCATTTTCATATGGGATACTGTATATTACAAGGACTTGGATGGGAAATAATGTTCTATTTGTGATCTAAATTTAGGCTTGGCAATAAATCTTCTAAGTTTTATGGCATCTTTATCTGCAATATATGTAATTATATTGTGGTGTAGTTGTACTTAATTTTGCAATAAATTGGATTTGACTTACCTTTGCCTTTGTTGGACTAGACTCATTTGTAAGGTTTTTATTACTCTTGGTTAGTAAATGTTGTTTAGTTGAGACTTGACACTCAACAGGCTATATTAAATATTGATGTCAGCCAAATTCAATATTCTCTTTTCCAATAAACAAGGCAGAAGCATTGTTCCATCAAATTATTAATTACGATGCCATCCACCAAAGACGTTTGGTTGATAGCCCCATTAAAGCCATCTATTTGGCCATTTATCCGTATAAAATAAAACACTCCGCACCAAGGCCACACACACGCTCAATTCCATCATTCTTCGAAGTCTACACAGGTTTTGAGCGATGCCATTGTCAAACTGGGATGAAGTCGTTGCACTGAAAGCCCGTCCTGGCAGCCTATATGCAGAGTTCTACACTAATGGATGGGTCCCGGACATGGAGGTCAAATTCTTGACAGATCTCATGGTCTACGCCAACATCAAAGGGAGGCCGTTGAAAGAGGACGATCGGCACGTCATAACTCAGACGATGCTTCACATAAACAACAAATTCAAGTCGAAATTTGACTACTACTACATTTTCAAACGATTCCAATTTGCGCACAAGAGATTCGTCACAATGAATTGGATTATCAATCATCCAAACGTACGCTTTGACGACGATACGGAAGTGATCACGACTTCAAAAAGTACATGGGACATCATCTGCTCGGTAACAAAATACGAATATTTTATGAAATTTTTTTTTTACGGTTCAAATTATCGCATTTATTATTATTATTCATGCCGCTTGCGCAATTTTCACGAGTTAATGTTCTTTCAAGCCTAATGACCAAATACATGGTTATTTTGCACCAGTACATCCCATGCTTGAGGTACCATTTATTTAGTTACCTTATTCAACTTGATTTCTTTCACTATGGGCCCAAAAGTAAATTATTTGAAAATTTATTTATACGTTAGAAGCCCTTCTCAAATGAATAGCAAAAATTGGCTATCCTATCATTTCATCCCTATTTTGGCCCATCCATCACAATTGGTCGTGTAGGTCCACCAGCTTGGGTCGGTGTACCGAGTGTGCAAAGAGCCATTTTGGCCTGAATTGAAGACTATTTTCGCTTTCGACTGCAATATCGCAAATCATAATAGGTGCACTACACTCGAGGGCAACAAGTACAACTTCGGAGTCCCTTGCTACCTCGATGGTATGTGTTACGAGTATTCGTACTTTGTACCAACAAACTGAATCGGTAAATTATTACTGAGTTTACTGGTGCTTTACGTTTACATTTTTTTCAAATACCAACGTATTTTCACTAACCATCCTCCCTATTTTTTTGCTTGTTTCAGATAGGGTGGAGTCGTCGTCGATTGGGAACGTGCCGCCGGACGCCATGTCGTCGAACATGGGTCCAGATCATTTCGTAGGTCCACCTCCACCCCACTTCCCTATTATCCTACTTTCCAAGTCGGAGTGCAGCCAACGGTCGTCAGCCAACTCATGTTCTGTCAATGACCGTTGAAACCAGCTATATGCGTTCTCCGTGAAGCGTAGTTTGGCTCTTACTTTAATTAATTCCTCGGACATCATATATGACTATGTAGGGTTTCGATCGTATCTATTAAGATGTACTTGGATTATTGTCACTAATTTCGAAGATATTATTGGCTTGTAATCGGGCAGCAATATTTTCACTTTCAATAGTTGCGGCCCCTTGTGTTCGGTTAGTGTGCTTGTGAATACCGACCACGGTATTTTTGGGACTTCTATACTTCGGCATGGTGCTTGAATGAATTGGGTTCATATTTCAGTATAAACGGGTTATCCTCAATTACTCTAATCGATCGTTTCGGATTGCATGCAGGGCCTAAATTAATAAATTTCGTTGCAATTAATGGTGCAGAGGTGAGATGCACTTTTTTTTTTCCTTTGAATATGGTATCTTTCAAATTATACATGTTTTCTGGGCAAAATTGGAATTAATACTGTTGTTCTAATTTATAATATGAAACTAAAAAGTCCTCCCCGAAGTCAAAATTAGTTAATTAGTTTAAATTTTGGTCAAAATAATCGCCCTTTATCATATGGGTTCCATATCAATTACAATTGGCTAATTTCATTTTTTTAATTATGGGCAAGTTAAAATAAAGCACTTAAACATGCAATACAAGAAAGTGAAGATGAGGTTGTAATTCCATCCTACGAGCAGGTTTGCACGTAGCAGCGTTACGGGAGATTAATATACACATAATCTGTAAAATAAAAATGATGTCCTGCAGCCATTAAGCCATACAAAATGATCAGCTGCATACACTTGTAATACCAGCAATTTCTACTTTTGAAAGCAATACGTTGCACCCTATATGGTCAGCAGAAAAAATGGCTATGAAACACAGAAGTCATAATCTGTTTCTACAAAAAGACAGTACTTTAGAAATACATGATAATATGTTCAGTGTTTATGTCCATCATCAAAAGTATCCCAACATCGGCTGTAGTTTCGAACAATCAAATGCCCAAAGTTCCATCCAAAAGCATGTGCATATAACGCTCACGGGCTTCGTCGTTCATTTCTGCAAATACCTCCATTTCTAACTTGTTTTGTGTAAGGTAGTGAAGGCAACGCAGCTGCTGGTCAAGGGTGAGCGTTTTTACTGACGTAATCTTTTCGAATATTCCAGCACATGAGCCGGGCTTCTCAGAAGGTAGGTCGACTGAAGCTTTTTCACGTCCAGCAGACATGTAGTTCGCCGGGAAGATTGTCGATATTTTTTCTGCCAAGTTATCAAAAACCATGGATGATCCTTGCACCCAAGCTTGGACCAGCGCGTCATACTCGCCCTCGCATGCATCGGAACGAGACCTCTTGTTGGTTGAACGTTGCTTTTTATTGGCCGAATTCGAGGGGGCGGCGGACTTCGAGGCTGCATCGTCCTCTATGTCGACTGTATTAGTTGTGTCTGCTTGATTATCGTCAACAGCAGCTTCTTTTTCTTTGGCAGCGTTGAAAAGTTGGTTCATGACGTCTCCCACATCGCATGCTCCCTCACCTATAGCATGATCAGCTCCCCATACATTCAGCCACCGGTGATAGTATGGATGCGCCTTCTCTCGCAGCTTTGCAACTTCCGGGTTTTCCTAGAATAAAAAAAGGTACATTTTTTTTAACAAGACAAAAACTGAATGTCAGCACCACATATAAATAATATGTTGCAAAAAATTCATATTGACGCAACAAGGATACAACAAACTTACCACAACATGTTGCTGCCACATCTTCTCATCCTGGACATCAAGCATACAAGTACGGGGATCTAGGCTTGCTCCGCGGGCACCACTCTTCCCTAATATACCATGAAGGAGATGATATGTTTTCTTCCAACCTTGCAACTTGCTCTTTATATGCCGATGTCGTATCCCCCTTGTTGGCAGCGTAGTTGTTAGCATGCGCTCCAGCTTTGGTAAGTAGCCACCTCGATACGATCCGTTGTCATTCCAACCTTCGGTGCAAAGCGCCTCAAGCGCGTCCATAAGTGCGTCCTCCTCGACCTTATTCCAATATCTACGCATTTGAGTTGCACACTTACTGGTGTTGTCGGAACTCATCCCAACAGATTGGCTATGTTCCATCCTAATATGTATCTATACAACAGAAAAACCAACAAAGTGAAAAACATTGACATAATGTGTAGTGCAGTCCATACATGTATTTGACATAGGCTGAAAAAAGTCAGAACAGGCAAACAATGATTTGAAAACAACATAAATCTCTGCAGATTGTGTGCAGCAAATTAAAATACACCGGCCTTCCAAAATCAGTTGAACTGTTCCTCAATCGTACCAACGCAATTTCACCACAAATGAAACAGATCTTCAACAACAAAGGTGCAGTACGCAAAAGTTAAGCGAATCATAAAATGGCATTTCACATTGTAATCCCCAAGCCCACTACCCCATACCCAACATGTAACAACGGTAATCCCAATTTCGCCGTCTACCCTCTCCGATATTCATTGTAAATGGAAGTGGCAAGTTCGTCCCGCCAGTTGGTCCATGCCAGACTCCCCGTTAATCCTCCAATGTGGGCCGACTCCTCATCATCATCCGAGTCACTCTCAACTTGCAAGTTTGCCTCTTCTGGATCTTCTGCCATTTGACGACGTATGAAATTGTGCATCATAGCACATGCGAGGATAATCCAGTTCTGCACTTGCAACGAGTAAAAAGTTTTGCTTCGTAGGACGGACCATCTCTGCTTCAATAGTGCAAAGGCCCTCTCAATTACATTCCTCGCGCTAGCGTGCTTCATATTAAAATATTCCCTTGCATTCTGCGGACGCTGTTTGTTGGGACCCCATTCTTTTAGATGATACCGGCATCCTCGATAGGGGGCAAGGAACCCATCAGCGTTCATGTACCCACAATCGACTAGGTAGTAATGACCTGCAAGTCCCATTAGCACATATTAGACATGTAGTTCGTCATGTTGGGGTTTAGTCTACGTAGGATATACTTACCTAATGGTACCCGTAAGCCGTTCGGCCGGTTGATGGCATTACGTAGTACACGACTGTCTGCCGCGGATCCCTCCCATCCGGCAAGGACATAAATGAAATTCATATCAACATCACACACACCCAGCATGTTGACAGTTATATCACCCTTACGATTAATAAAACGTTTCTGCTCAGCAATGGGAACAAGCACTTCAATGTACGTGCCATCAAGAGCACCAAGGCAACCCTGATTCAGACACTATATATTAGTTTAACAACCAAACTCAGATTCGGCAGCAACACTAAGCCACTCACACAAATGCCAAATACACAACCTCAACAAATTCAAATCGATGGAAGCAGTGTAATGTGAGTATAAAACATACAGACCTTGAAATGCCGCCACGTAGGATGACTACAATCTGATCTAATAGGTTTGGGTTGGACAAGTAGCAGATGGCTGACTTTCATAGTTGCTCTCAGAGTCTGCTTGAAATACTTGCTAATAGTATGGCCTGATCGTTGGAAGTCCGTCTTCACCACACACACCTTTTTGTGGTGTGCCAATATAGAAAGGAAAATTGCCACTTTCTCCTCGATCCCGATGAAACGTTCCCTCTTCAAACCACCAATGTTTTCCAACAAATAGCACAAATTACAAAAGGCCCGTCGGTCCATTCTGAGATTGTCGATGCAATCTTTGTCACTTAGGTATGCCAACCTCCTCATGTAATTGTACTGCTCAGGCATCTTTGAAATAACACTCCAACTATGACCTTGCGTGTTACGACGGATTCTTTTAACGTTGGTTCGAACTCGATGAGCTCGAGCGAGCAACATTAGAAGCCCGAAGCTATTACTCATGAAAGTGAAGAACGACGCAAGAACAAATAAACGGACAAGGCGATCCATTTTTCGGACACTTTCATACAAAAATCAACAAACCAAGGACCATGTAGTTTCGTATACAAACTGTGTAGGAAAATCATAAATAAGGGGCACACATTTGAACAGCAACACAAAAAAAATTGAAATACACAATATGTACATATAATAAGAACAATACTAACACACATCTATTTACCCCCTGTTTCAAGCTTCTCACATGCACTCACACAAAATACAAGAGTTATCAATGTCCAATTGAAATATGCATGATGTCATATGGATGATGATGCTGTCCATTTGTTGTATCCTTTTTTTATGCACATAATCGAACCAACAATTGGAGACTGTTGCTTTGCAAACAGAATACACCTATTCAATCACAAAAATTAAGGAAACAACCACTTTGACCAAGTTACCATTCCATACAATATATGCCCTAAATTGGTCTATAATTGTAATACCAAAACACTGTCCATAGCAGTGGGGGAGGAGGATTTCGAGTGACATCTACTATAAAGTTCAAGATGTATCATATTTGACACCAATTCCCGCCCCTTCAAACCAAAAAGAATACCCACAAGAATTCTTATAGATTTAAGGATGGAGAAGCACACGACATATAGAACTCGCATTTCCAGAGACTCACCCGGAGGGTTGGGAACGTGAATGATGACGGCGGATCTTGGAGCGGTTGCCCGATGGTTAGTGCGGCCGATATCTGAAACAATAACAGATCAGAAAATGATTAGACAATCGGAAGCTTCAATGGTTAATTAAGTCCATGTTGTCACGAGAAAAAAGAAAAAAAAATGAAGACTCAAAAAATATTTACACAGCACCAAGGAAGAAGACGTGATAGGGCATAAAACGGCGCAGCTGGATGCAAGGGAAGTGATACCCTAGTTCTTATTTGTCGAGAAATACAATTACGTCAAAATAATCCTTCAAGGGTTAATAATGGAATAAGCTTGAATGCACAGGGTCAGAAATGTCTTTTGACATTGGAATTTGGTGGACACTGTCTAAACTCACCTGTTACCAGAATTTCCTTATGGCCCTAATCCATCATTTTGAACCGGGCCTCAAACAACTCCCGGGCTGCGGAGCAGCTGTCACCATCCGTTAACTTGGGTTTTCAAACAACAGTTTGATGGACATTCGGCGACCACTGTCGGTCACAACCACATATCAAACGAGTCCTAAGTTTTTTTGAGACTTCTGTTCTAGCACATTAAGACATGCCAATTTGGACAAGATGGAAGAAAACATTCCTGTGATTATATGTAAATTGGAACGCATTTTTTCATCTAATTTTTTCGATGTGATGGAGCATTTGCCAATTCATTTGATCGAAGAAGCAAGAAATGGAAGCCCGGTTCAATTTCGTTGAATGTACCCATTCGAGAGATAATTAAGTAACACTAATAAAATTCATTAAAAGTGTGTAACTATATGTTAATGAAAATTCACGTATTTGATGTTATTATTTCATTTCAAACAGGTATATAGGAAAAATTAAAAAAACAGTCAAACAAAAGGCCAGGTCGAGGGTTCCATATGTGAGGCATATTTGCATCGTGAAACAGCACATTTTTGTTCATTCTACTTTAAATCACACGTTCGTTCTTTAAGAAATAGACCTAGAAGGAACGACGACGGTGGAGTAGATGAATCTATTCTACCGACGTTATCAGTTTTTAACCAAGTGAGTCGGTTGCAAGGTAAATGTGTAGAATGATATTTCGAACATGATGCAAAATATAGAGCTGCGAGACACCACATCCTTTTGAATTGCGAGGAAGTTAAACCTTACATTAAGTAAGTAAGAAACATGTTTTGTAAGAAAATATGTTTTAGCCTTCATTAACTAACTACTGAAACAATTTTAGTTATTTTTTATCGTACTTTCGAGTTGGTGAAACTGAAGCTAGTGACCGTCTCGAATCAGAATTTGATGAGTGGTTTAAGTCATACGTAAGTAAACAAATTCACATACTTTTGTTACTTACGAAGTTCTACCTGTGATTAATGATGCAAATGAATATATTTGTCCTACAGGTTCATAATACAGGAAACGGGATTACGGTCCTAATATGAAAATGAAAACATTTCATACATATTTTGTCAATGGTTTCAAGTTTCACACTTCCTCGTGGTGTCAAGGAAAAAAGACGATGAATTGCAGGGTTTGGGTGAAAGGCAGTTATGAGGATGCTGCTGTTGAGGATGACTACTACTGTATTTTGAATGAAATATTCGAGTTGGAATACACTGGTGAACCAATAAAAAGGGTTGTTTTATTCAAATGTGAGTGGTTCGATCCCACACCTCGAAAAGGAACTCGTATAGTACATCCAGAATGCGAAATTGTTGAAGTAAAACAGTCAGGTAGGTATAGAAAATACGATCCTTTCATAATCACACAACAAGCCCGACAGGTATATTTTGTTAAGTATCTCGAAAAAATTCAAGAGAAAATGCGATGGCTCGCTGTCATTAAAAGTAAAGCGACAAGCCGCGTTGATGTCGAACACGCGTTGAAAGTCGCTTACCAAAATGACGAGGGCGCAAGTGTGCGAAACATCACTGCTGATGACGTTGTAGGATCTATGTGCGACCAAAATATGATATTAATACCAGTTGATGAAGGAGAGCTTAATGAGGTTACATATACTGACGATATTGAAGAGATTGATAGTGATGAAGATGAAGCGAGTGATGCATAAATTATCATGCATGGTAAAATAAAAAAATTTGACCGTATTTCATTAATATATAGATTTCGTTAATATATATATATATATATATATATATGTGCGTGACTACTTTCATTGTGACTGACATGAGTTAAAATACGTTACCGCACTTAATTGGATATATACGTCATTTATTTACATCGGCATGTAATTTTATTATATATTATTTGATAATATAAATTTGTATTTCAAAATTTTTGTATTATCTTCAATCATGTAGATGCAGCGTGGGAAAAACAAGATTTCATATGGTAGATCAAATGATAGGCCGACATCTAATCCGGGTTTGTCTTCATCCCATCGAGGCACCTCCCCAGGGTCCCTGTCGGGCTCTTCTCCTTCTTACCATTCTACTCGCATTGGCCATAGTCCACCACCAGACATTCCCATTTAGTTTATGCCAACTCCTTCAATACCTAGCAGTCATAGTCCACCTGTTACATCGCATATTCCCAGTCCGTCGGTACCCCAGTAGCAGCCCCAGCCTGAGGATGACGAGTTGACTCAGGCTGATATAGAAGGCATTCAGGACACGTATGCGATGCCTACACCACCACCTGCACCAAATAGTAAGATTACGGTGACACCAATTGGACCGAACCGGTTAGTTTTTTTTTTAAAAGTTACATACGTAATACAACAAATAGAAATGATAATAAATCGTATATGTTTGACAATAAATTTTGAACTCATATGTAGTTTTTATCTCGGTAAAAGTGATGGTGTGCACGTTGGGAATATTATAAAGAGCCAGTTGGACAAGCTATACTTCAGTTATGGCAAGGTTTCTGAAAATGTTAAGCTACGATGGTTCGGTGAAGGGCAGGTAATTTAATTGAAATTGTATAACCCTAAATTTTGATTTTTTTTTTTTGAGTATTTCATTTCGGTTAACATGTTTGAGTGATAAAGTATTATTTATTTTTTTTAGAAATATGTTTGTTTTAGGCCGGAGGAAACGGGGCATATGAAGATAGCTTTTGACAATCGTGCGGCCAAAAAAATGGTGGACATGTGTCGCGACATTCGAAAAGCAATTGCGTTGGGAGAAGGTCGTCCACCGTGGAACCCCCAACTAATATTTCAAGATATGGCCATGTATTGGGGCACACCTAGATGGAAAAAGAAGAGTGACCAGAACAGGATAAATAGGAACGTCGGGGGAGGTTCGTTGTATGCCGGTGGGGGCAAATCGATCTACGAGCGTCGGATGGACTTGGTAGGTACCTTTTATTTTTAGTTATTTGACGTACAATAATAGAGTTAATTCTGTCTTTTAAATTAATCTTTTTCTTGTAGGAGGGGAAGTTAAAGAGTCCTGCTCTTAAATGTGAGATCCTTCACGATTGTTATACGAGGAAAAAAGGTAAGGGGCCGGATAAAAAAACAGGCACGTGGGTTCACCCGAAGCCACAACAAGTTCATGTAAGTTATATTTGCCTAATATAATTAAATTATCTGTTTAAATTGCTAACATTAACTAATTACAATTGCAGGATAATTTTCAAAATCTAGTTCAGAATCGTTCGGATATGTAGGATGCTGACTTATCTGATCCCTCCACGCAAGAAAGCATGAACGAGTTGTTTGATCAGGCTATTGGGAAGCCTACAAAAAAGGGCCGAAAGTACGGGCGAAATTATCAGGCAATATCGACACCTTATCACTATAGTTTTTCTTCGCCCAGTAGTTCATCGAGCCAGTCCGACCCGGCAGTGTTGCGGTTAGAGAACCAGGTCGATCACCTATCCCAATAGAACACACAAATCATGGAAATGATGCATCAGGTGATCACGATGATTTCGCAGAACAAAGTGAGCGGGTCACAGCAACCCAGTCATGCCCCTCATCCGGCTCAGTATGTCGCTGATGATGAAGACGACGGCGCCGATGACGAAGATTGTGATTAGTATGAACTTTGATAGGAAATAATTTCGTTTTTTATGCATTGGCGCAATATTCGACTGAATATGTCAGTTACATATTTGGATACATATTCTGACGGTTTGCTAATATATATGTGGATTTTAATATATTTAATATTTATTTATTCATATATTCAAATTATGTGATTAGTATAATATTTTAAATATGTTTATTATAAGTATGTTTATAACAACGAAGAAAAATCACTACCGACTAAGGTTTTTTCGGCAGACTGTATCCGCCGAAAATAAATATTTCTGCCGAAAATTCGCCAAAAATTTCGCCGAAAAATCCGCATTTTCTTGTAGTGGCATTGAATTGAATCCATGGATTAAGAACCATTTTGTCACCACTATGCATATCTAAATTTTCCCTTTTTTTCCCTATAAAAAAAAAGTCTCTCGAATTGGTTCAAGTACAACAAGAAAAATAATAGTTCTTTAATAATTCCATAAATTGGAAAATTTTAAAAACAAAATTATTTTAACTAGAAATTTTCTTTTTTTAGTTAAAGAGTTTTCTTATTTTTTCGGAACACATGCCCTGGAGTTGTAGTTTGTTGACCTTTACCACGGACTACAATGGCCGCCATAGCATTCATTTCTTTTACATCTTCTTAGTTAACATCATTACCAGTTGTGTCCATGTCGTACTCCAATTCAGAATGTTCACCTTCTTGTTGACCAACACTAGTCGCCACGATGTTGTCGGCATTGTTGCCCTCATTTTGCCGGGGTTGCAATGTGGAGGCGTAAGTTGATGGCCCTACTTTTGGCACATTGTATCAAGAAGGACCAGCGTTGTCTTCATTGAAGCCGTACTTCACTTGTGGTGGTTCTACTTCGGTTATTCCGAAGCTGTTGAATCTCTGTGTGATAGATGGAATGTGATCTTCATTAACATCGACACATAACCTCCCCATTGTTGATCTTAGCTCCACTCAATATCTGAGGTTGGATCGCGGTGGGCTATGGTGTCTTCCTCTACAAAAATTTGTAGATTGGGAAGTCCAACGTTAGCGCTAGTCAGGATCCACTGGTCAGTATCACTTTTCAAATAAGCCAACGCCTACACCACAGGTTTACTGGTGATGTTGTAGTTAACGAATGCATTCGAAGCATACTGAGTTGGGTTTACACCAGTGACGAACGCGTTCAAAGCATATTGAGTTGGGTTTACACTAGTGACCTGATACAATTCATCTATCAAATTGGTCAGTTTTGAATCACGTGGAATTTGAGTAAAACCAATGGGGTTACTGTTGTACGTGATGATGTGATTTGAATGTTGAACATTACCACCATGATAAACAAAAATACCTATTGTATCCATGATTTGAGTTTTTTTTTATTTTTGTAGTAAGGTTGAGTGATTTTCTTGTTTTTACTTCATGGTAGTATGCCTCAATGTATCAGGTACGAATTTTCTTTTTGAGAAAGAGGGATCAGTTTTGCCTAATAAAATTTGAAATTGCATGCATGTATGACATTATTGGCTATCACAAGCTGTATTATAAGTAATGTCGTAGCCTTGAACCGTGACATTGCATGCATGCATTGACATTATTACCTGCATCAAAATGATTCATTGTAAGGGGTGGTGAAAGCTCATTGTCATCGCAATTATAACCATTTTCCCTGCAATATTCTTCGATAAGTAGGGTAAGGGTTGATTGTTGTTATATGACACCACACTCAAATCTACATGGGTAAAACACTTAAACATTTATGTTTGTTTCAAATCGAAATAAACAAGGGAACATATATTACAAACAGGCTTAAAAAGGGTAATACCTGGAGTAATTGACATCTGTCTAGAAATAGAATTAGCTTCCTTTCTGGCTGCTCACAGTATAACATTGCCAAAACGATTAAACCCCAATTAAACAATCGAGTATGACTAGCATCTCTCATATGCATAAGATAATGGAACACGACATATCTTTCACTTTTGTCAGGCATTATAACACCAGCCAAAAGTGTCAAGACCATGCATCTTGCCATCTTCATCTCATCCTCATGACATGAATCATTAGTGATATGATTCTGTTTGATGTCTGCCCTAAAAAATATTCGGGACGATTGCAAGTCTTTAGGATGTGGGACAAATCCAAGGAACGACTCACACACAGCAAACCAATTCGTATCTTTATCCGCGTGACCAACAATTGGCCTTCCCCGAATTGATAATGCCCATAAGACTGCTATATCATCCAATGCGATTGTGGCCTCACTAACAGGAAAGTGAAATGTGTTAGTTTCTGGTCACCATCTCTCAACCAGTGCATTTATAAACGTATAGTCCAACTCAAATTCACCACATCATAAGACGCCGTAAAAACCCATTTTATAAAACATACGCAATATACTAACATGTAATGGGTGTTGATTGATGATTTTCTAAAATCGATCATCGTATGCTCTAACTTCAAGATGATTGTTCACATCTTTTCTATTGATTACTCAAACATGCGTGCGTCCTGATCATAAAGAACCGCTAGGTTCTCAAGACCAGATAGAACTCTTTGAGACACCATGTTGCATGATTTTAAAAAACCAATAAAAATTATGCACACAACAATATTTCAAAAATAACAATTATTCGTATTCGAAGGACAAAATCATAATATGTTGTCACAAAAAAATTCACACCTAAACTTAGCATAAAAATACATGAAAAATATACACACCTAACTTAGCATAAAAATATAATACATACACACCTAAAATAAACACATTTAAACTTAGCATAAATATATAATAAATATACACACCTAAACTTAGCATAAATGTACTATAAAAAATATAAGGTAAGTAACAAGGAACACTAAAAATTAAAAGCTAACCAGTAAATTCTTTTTTTTCAATTTGGCCTGAATAACTGTGACTAAAAACGAACTAAGAAGGTTAAAACAAAAAAAGCAAATATGTGGTGTGCACAAGCATGAGTTGTAGGATTATATACACCAATACCGTCGGGTAAAAAAGTAGTAAAGCGAAAACCTTGAATTTCAAAACCGCAAGCCAAAAGAGGGGTAATATGAAAATTTTGATTTTTTTGTCAGAAAAGTAAAGTAAAACCACTGACTACAACTACAACAATGCTAGTGCGCACTGCAATATTGTGATTGAAGCCAACAATATTGCAGCTGAAGCTAATGGTTTTGATCTGACAAAGTAAAATACCGATGGCCTTGACTGCAATATTGCAGTTGAAGCCAGCGATTTCGATTTGAGAAAGTTAATACCGCTGGCATGCACTGCAATATTGCTATGCAAGCCTGCGGTTTTCCAGTTACTTATGTTAGCCCCAACTATACCATCATTTCCAAAATTAAAAAAAAAAATTCTAAATTCTACAAAGTTACTTTCCACAATCGCGGTTTAAGGTAAAATTATAAGCCTTTTTAAAAGTAGGGTATTTTAAAAATGTTAACTCCAAAATAGGGGGGATAAAAAGGCTTCTAGAAAGTGATACCATATGAAATAGCATATACAGTTAAGTGAAAAAGTAAATTTAAGTGATTGAAAGATATATAGATATACCAGTTACCAATTCAAACTTAACACAAAAGCTGAATTTTCTGAAATGGACAAATAGATCATCAATTTTGCTGAGCTCAAAATGAAACTTCGAAGGTCTTTTCCTGTTCGAGACAATCCATGAATTTGTTTGCGTTGACCGATTCCGATTCAACTGTAGTTGTTTGATTCCAATTTCCAAGTTGTTTCTTTCAAACTTTTGCGTACCACTACAAATATCAAGTCCCTAAAAGAAAAGAAGAGATTTAAAGAAAATGGAAATTCTAGCATTGTCGTATTTTCTGTTTTGGGCTACCATTAGCATAGTTTTCACAAGACTCGGATTCAATGCTCTAAACAAAACAGACCTCTCAAGCTCAGTCTCCCCATTGTTTATGTCTTTCTTTAAGCATTCCTTAGCTATCTCTGCCGGCATTTCATCCCTCTCCGCTTTCGTGTTTCATCCGAGGTCGATGATTTCCGTCAACAGATTTCTCGCGTTGCACGGGGTCCTGTTATTGACTATCGTATACTACTCCGTAGGATCATTCGCGTACTGGTATTTCTCCATCTTCGCCCTGCATAACTTGTTTAATTCCTTTGTCATCGTTCACGAGCCAAGCTTAGCCTCCAGCCGGCCTAGTCCCGATTGCGAGTTCTTATGCGGAATCATTATCCAGTTGGTTGTCGGGTCGTCAGCAGTTTTAGTTGGCAACCGAACGAGATTCTTCACGTGTACGGTGCACAGCATTACTGTTTTTGTAGCTTTTTCATGTTTTGCTTTCTTTGAGAACCGAAGCCTCTCTGGATGGCTGCCGTTGGCTGACAGAGCGAAGAAAATCCTGTCGGCGTTGATGAAGAACAAAAAGGGGAAGTTGATTAGATTTTCCAGAATTATTTCAAATTAAAGTCGTTGGATCATGTCGTGGCGTTCCTCTATTTCGCCGTGGCATGGCTGGCTAATCTTTCTCTGACTTGTGGTTATGTCCATGGTTCGCCGTAACGGTCGCAGGGAACGGAATGGAGGCCATCGTTCCAGTTCTGTTGCACCGTCGCGGAATAGTCGCGGCCATTCTGCACCTTTTGAAATTTAAATAAAGAAAATTATATCTTAAGTAGACAATTACTAATATGACGATATCTTTTTATAAATCTTGCCATTTTAATTTAAATTATATATATATATATATGTGTATATTTAAAATAAACAATATACATATATGTATATTTATATAATTGATCCTCAACTTTGTATCGTTTCTCCTTCTATTTTATTTCTGTTTTCATCTCCTTTTTGGTCAAAATGCTCTATTATTGGGTTGGTGTCAATGTTTCGACCGTTCCGGACGTCGTAACGTTCCGTTCCGGCCGTTCCATTGCCGCGACGAAGCAAAAGAACGGCGGAACGGCCGTTATAACGCCGCGACGCCTCTGCCGGCGACGAACAGCGGAACAGAGGCTGGCGTTCCGGTTCCGTTCCGGCCGTTATAACTGCGTTCCGGCGAACCATGGTTATGTCGACCTTGGGATCTTCGATTTTCTTCTGAGCAATGTGATGGTGGGATGCACGGTGAGTCAATTCGGGCTCCGGGGAACTACTTGGATTGTGTACGCTGCTTCTCTGCTTCTTTTCGCTCTGCGCATCAAGCTCGAGTCCTTGCCCTTCGTACATACTGATGAAGAAGTTGAAGTTATTGTTCTTGGTAAAGTTGGAGTTCATAGTTACGTTTCATTCGACAATATTCAAAATTTATCCTGAACTCCGTGTGTTCAGCTTGATTAAAATTCGTTGAGCTCGCCTCATTTATAATCAAATCAAGGTGAAACCAAATTTTAAGCTCAATAAGAAGCTCAAATCAGTCTTGAATGATAACTTGTTCGGCACGACTTAATTCATTTTACACTTTACACCCCTGTTGGTCATTGGTTTACATTTTCATGAGAATAGTCAAATGATATTATCAAGTGAGTTCTGTAGAAGATGAGTGGTTTCCGTATGCTTGCAGCTTGCCTGTTTGTACTTAATTCGGTATTTGGACCCGTTCAATAAAACACTAACGAATTAAGTGCCTAATCCAATGAAATCCTCTCAATTAAGTAGGCATACACCAAATTAAATAACAATTTTACATTATTATTTAATGACCTAATGATCTTAATCATGTCAAAAACAGATTTTATACAACCGAGATCTTTTGTTTCAAATTGTGTTTAATTTCATATTTCAATTTATAGATGTATTTAAATGTAAAGATCTCAAATCAAATGTATAATTAAAAAAAATATTTTATACATATAATATGAATATATATTATAAAACAGAATACGCAACACCATTTGAAATAAAAGTTCACATCCAAAATTTACAGCAGTTTTCATCTCATTTGGCTTATGCAACTTACTTTTCCTTCACTAACCAATCTCATGCCCCTGGAAGGATGAAAAAGAAATGGAGACTCTAGTACGGATTTTTTTTTTGCACTCAAGATACTGTATCGGGTCTTTTTAAAGAGTGACATCATAATTTTAGTGAGTCACTGAATTAGAAAATAATAAAACTAAATTAGAGGAACATAAACGTGCGCCGAGTATGCTTCACCTACTAATACATAATAATAAATTTGATATTTGAATTTCAAAGTATAAATTTTTTTTTATATTTTTAGTGGGGTTCAATAATAATAAATTTAAAATTTATATATTTTTTTAATATTTAATATATAATTGTAGTGGATTTTTTTATTTTTTAGTGGAATCATTAGACCCCACCAACCATAATGTAGCTCCGCCTATGGGAACAACGGTCATTTCGTTGTTCCGGCTTATAACGGCAATGGGAATGATACGGCATCTAGGTGGCCATTTTGCCGATTTATCAGCTGTTTTTTTTTTTTCTTTTTTTTTTTTTGGGGGGGCGCTGAAACAGAAACAAACTGGAGACGAAGATTGTAGATCAATTTGGGAGGATGGACGATGACGCAAAAGGCAAGATAGAGAGTTTGTTTCTGTAAATTCTAAATAGGGATTATTATGGGCTTATTCTGATGAAGTCATTTGAGCCCAACATCTCAAGTTAAAATGTGAGCACATTAATTTTAATTCATAAGTACTTTAAATATTAATGTACATTTAAAATTGTATTACTTTTTGTACTTTTTATATATCAAACTTCGTAACGTTTAAATATTTTATTTAACTCATAATAAGTAATTTAAAATAGATAATAATATTTTTTTTATAATAAGCGTGTTCTATTAACTTTTAGTTTTTCTTTAATTAAAATAAAAGGAACGAAGGTATTTTGTGTAATAAATAATTCCTGTAATAATTTTATACTCACATTGAGTTAAAAATGTTTGATTATATTTGCTTTTATTTTGGCAAAGAATTTTGAAGCCCCAAACCAAACAAAATAAAATGAAAATTTCAAAATATATCTTTCTTTCAAGATATTATTAAAAAAAACTTATTATATTAATTAAAAATACATATTTGTTTTTTTTTTAATCTATAAATTTAGATATATTTTTTGATGTATTAAATACTAATAATATAAAAATTTATATACAGAAAGACTACGATCATTTCGCGAGCATGCAATGAAATTAGAATAATGACCTCTGTTTCGTTCCCCTCAATCATTACGACAAACCATGTATCCAACCATTCAAATGCATTGCATCATATATAACATTTACAAGACTGCATTTCTTCGGCTATCACCATCTGCCATTCAATGGGTTTTAAGATTCAAATTTTTAAAACTCAGCCATTTGCTCTAATCAACGAAAACAATTTCAGGAATTTAGGAATATTTAAAATGATCAAGCATGTCTAACTAGTCAAAATTAATAGTAGCCAACAGGCAATGTACTAAGTGTATTAACTGAAGTGCTTCTCTTCTAAAAAAAACACATTCAAATGGGCTTTAAATGTTCAACACAAAAAATATAATAATATAATATCTTCCCATATTTCATTGATTTCTTTAGTCTTTAACTAATTTGTTGGAATTACTTAGTATTTTAATAAAAATATGTTTTAAGTTTGTGTTAAGTCACATAAGTTTCTATTGAAAATTTTCTACTTTTTTTTTTTTTTTTTGGTGGGTGTGAATGAATTTAAAGAATATCGAGAAGGTCATTAAATTGAGTTTGTTGACGTACTTTGAATGATTTAAACAATCAAGAACTTTATGATTATTGTTGAGAAATGAAAGTAACTAATTCAAACAATTTAAAAAAGCATCTTACCCAATCTCATCAACAAGTATATTATTATGTCTCCGCATTTTGGAATTCAATTTTCGAACTCCACGAAGAGGCCTACAATACATTCTCATAATTCAACTATTCCATTGGCAATTGGCATAGTGTAGGTCACATAGTTCTTAAATCACCTCCAAAGTTTTCGCATTTAATGCTTCAATTGGCAAATTAAGTGCTCAATTCTCACTTTAAAACAACCTAACATTTATTAATCTTTGCATTAAGTCTTACTGGTCGTGCACTAATATTTTAGACATAATAATAATAAAAAAAATACTAAAAATTTGGTATTCATTTGATAAATAAATTCTCCCACTTATCTTTTTGATTCAGTCTCTTGAGAAAAATTAATGTATATATTGATTAAATACTATATAAATAAACTTCTATTGATGTAATTAATATCTAATAATTCTGATTACTGCATAGTAATATACGAGTACAATAAGCTAGTCTCACTAGTAGAAAGCAGCCGAATAACCATGAATTTTTTCACAATTTTCACAATTTAATATTTGTTAATTAAATTATAATAAGTATGAATTAATAAAATATATTCACTTAATAGGTATAAATTAGTAAAATTTGTTCACAAATTTAATACACACACATACATATAAATACACATACATAATACTATAAGTATTAAATAACCTACCCATAATACAAATCTTCATAGCCTAGTGGCAGCACGCAACACATTGAACAATGTGCTGAGAGGTTTTGATATTGGATCCCTCATGTGATGATGGCACACAAATATTATTAGGTAATACCGGATTGGTGGTTGGGCATAAAGGGATAGCGGCTGCAGTTGGACTCGGTTATATTTTTTAAATAATAATTTTTTTAATCCATGGCAAAATTCTCCATTCAGCCATAGATTTTCCCATCACTAAATTTGGTTACAGAAAAATTAGTGCCAATACAAACATACCCGTGGCTAAGTTTAGCTACGAAAAAATCTATGGCTATAATCAAAATTTAACTATGAAAAAATTCGTGGCTAGCTTCAAATTTAGCCATGGATCTAGCTAAGGATTTTTCTGTGGCTAGAAATTCGTGGCAAAGTTTAGTCACTCCATTTTTAGTCACAAATTTTTTCCATAGCTAAATTATCATTTTCTAGTAATGTCTTTTCAGGGTACTCGTGCGACAAATTTTTTTTGTGTATAAAGTAAGTATTTGTATGAAAAGAATATGAGGTTGGAAGAAAAATTGACAAATTTAGTCAATAATATTAAATTATCAATATTATAATTCAAGTATAATATTTAATAAAATTACTTTTGCTTGCACTACCTTTTCAAATGTTTTTTAACATTTTTTTGATCTATTTAAATGTATTTTACATTGCTTATATATAATATAGAATTATACATAAAATGATTTTTTATTAGATGTTTTAAGGCGTTTTCACACTCAATTTTTTTTTTAAGTTTTTATGCTCTCATGCACTCGCACGCGTACTTGCTTTATGTGATGTTGGGCATAATATTTATGCTAGCAATATTTGCTTTAAGCATCAACCAAAACAACTATAAGTGATAATCTTGTCTAATTTAACTCTAAAGAAGCGAAAGAGGGGGAGGGGTAAAAAAGAAAATATTACATTCGAAAAATGGAGATAAATTGAAAGGAAAGCAGATAAAGTTGATAGGTCTCATCTCATGGTGAAGTTGAAGCCCAACTTGCAATTCTTTCCTAAAATGGAAAAAAAAAAAAAAAAAAAAAAGCACAACCTACACGTGCGTGAGGAATGGTGAATTTTTCAATACAACTTTTTGAATAGAATATTTTTCCTTATGCAATTCACTCAACTTTCTTGCCTTGATTTGAGGGTGGCTCATGTTACCCGTTCAAACTTTAAAATTCGAGTCACAAGCATTATATAGTCAACACCTATTAAAAATACCCACAATATAAATTTATCAATGGGTAAATTCTAATTCGAATCAGTTTTGATAACTTTAAAACTAATCAAGTCGTGTGATTGGTATATATTTAACGAACAGTAACCAACAATGCAGTAAATGTGATTGCAATTGCTCTATAAGTTGTTAAGAGTGAACAAATCCGGTTGGAATATGACAAAAATTTCATGCCCCAAGTCAAATATATATAGTTCTTTGACTCCAATCTCCAGTTGTTTTCTCTAAACTTTTCGCACTAAAACAAATATCAGCCCCTCTTGCTACCCTATCTGAAAAGAGAAGAAATCAAGAAAAATGGAGATTCCATCACGGTCCTATTTCCTGTTTTGGGCCACCATTAGCATAGTTTTCACAAGATTGGGATTCAATGCTCTAAACAAAACAGAGCTCTCAAACTCTGTTTCCCCATTCTTCATGTCTCTCTTTAAACATTCTTTAGCTTTCTCAGCCTCCCTTTCGTCCGTCTCCGCTTTCCTATTTTTTCCGAGACTAAAGATTACCATCCACAAATTTCTCGTGCTATACGGGATCTTGCTTTTCACTATTGCATATTATGCCGGCGGATCATCCGCATACTGGTACTTCTCAATCTTCGCTGCGGTTAACTTGTTTGAGTTCTTCGTCATTGTGTTCGAACCGAGTTTGGCAGCCGGTTCCGAATTCATAGATGGAGTTATAGTCCACTTGGTTGTGGGTTCATCAATGGTTTTAGCAGGCCACAGAACGAGGTTCTTCCCATGTGCGCTGCTCAGCATCGGGCTGCTCATCGCTCTATCATGGTTGACCATCTCTGAGAACGCGATCTTGGGCCAATTATGGCCGCCCTTAGTTGCCAAAGCGAAGCAACTTTTGTCGATGTTCATGGTGAAAAGAAAGGGGAAGTTGGTTGAATTCGCAGCCGCGATGGTGGGCACGATTCTATTCCAGAACTACTTCAGATTAACGTCGTTCGATCATGTGGTGGCGTTTCTCTACTTTGCCGTGGCGTGGCTTGCTAATCTTGCTCTGACTCGCGGTTATGGCGATCTCGGGATCTTCAATTTCCTTCTGAGCAATGTGATGGTCGGTTGCACGGTGAGTCAGTTCGGGCTCCGAGGCACCACTTGGATTGTGTATGCTGCTTCGCTTCTTCTCTTTGGTTTGCGCCTCAAGCTTGAGTCGTTGGACTTTGCAATTAATGATAGACAAGTTGAAATTATTGTATGGTAAAATTGGAGTTCATACTTCACTCCACTTCACGGAATTTTCATTTTTTCTTGTTTAAGTCAATGAGTGCTTTCACTACAAAATGTCAAGACATATATTCAAATTATGAAAAAAAATTTTAAAAAGAATTCATATATTCTCCACCAACTAATCTTTGACTTTTGTGTTATATGGAAGTCAACTAAGCTTGATCTGAATATGGCGAAAAGGATATTTCTATACAATTACAATAATAATAAAAAGTTTGAATATTTATCTAATTTATCTCATTTTTCTTTGTTCTTCTTAATGGTAACACTACTATGCTCATTCTTGTTCCGGCCACACCTCAGCTATCGCTGCGAAACATACTAAGTTATTCTTTTACATTGAAATTGTTGAATATATATGTGTTAAGATAGTGATTGAAAAATATGAATATTATGTTTAATATAATAATTTTCAATTTCGTTGTGCAATTTACTCGACCTTCTTGCTTGTGCCATCCACCACTTTTTTCTCCAAGTTGACTTGAGGGATCGTACATTGAAGTTCCCACCTTAAGCCCACATGTTACCACTACAATCTTCAAATTTTATATAGATGGAACCAGTCAACAGCTCATAAAAATACACACACACACACACTATATATACATACATACATATATATATATATATATATTAAAGTTCTTGCGTATACCGTGTAACCCCATATAAACTATACTTGTTCGATTCCAATTTCCGAGTTGTTTCCTCGTGGTACCCCGTCTTAATACCTGAAAAAGAAAAGAAGAAGCAATCGAAGAAAATGGGGATCCCGGCCTGGACGTATTTTCTGAATTGGGCTATCATTAGCATTGTTTTCACAAGATTTGGATTCGATGCGTTGAACAAAACCGAGCTCTCAAACTCAGTCTCCCCACTCTTGATGTGTTTGTTTAAGCATTCCTTAGCTATCTCCGCCAACCTTTCATCCATCTCCGCTGTCCTGTTTTCTCCAAGGGTGAAGATTCCCGTCGACGCATTTGTCCAGTTTTGTTCGCTCCTGTTCATGACTGTCGGCTATCTCATCATCATCCGGTTATTGACCGCCGTATTCCACCACCACCACGGATCATCGTCGCCACACTCGTACATCACAATCTTCACCCTGTTGAGCTTGTATCTTATCTTTCTCACCGTCTGCGAACCGATCCCAACCAACAGACGGCTCCTTCCGGATTCGCGATTCCCAAACGTACTTATCATCCACTTGGTTGGCGGGTCATCCCTCATTTTGATCGGCGACAGCAAAAACAGGCTATTCCCCTGTACGGTGCTTAGCATTGCTTCTTACATCACTCTATCATCGCTGACCATCTCGGAGAATGGAATCTTCGATAAATTTTTGCTGCCCTTAGCTTCCAGAGTAAAGCAAAATTTGTCAATCTTTATGAGGGAGAAAAAGAAGGGGAAGTTTATTGAGTTTGCAGCGGGGATGATGGGCACGATTCTATTCCAGAACTATTTCAAAGTAACATCGTTCGATCATGTCATTGCGTTTCTCCTTTTGGCTGTGGCGTGGCTTGCTAATCTTGCTCTGACTCGTGGTTATGGTGACTTTGGGATTTTCAATTTTCTTCTGAGCAATGTGGTGGTGGGCTGCACGGTGAGCCAATTCGGGCTCCGGGGCACCACTTGGACCGTGTATGCTGTTTCGCTTCTTCTCTTTGGTATTCGCCTCAGGCTCGAGTCGTTGGCCCTGGTACAAAATGATAGTCAAGTTGGATTTATCGTTGAAGAGAATTAAGTATCAATCGGTTATTTTTAATGTACACATTGATGTTTTTGTTAACTAAGTCAGATTCATAGGGAGATTAATTTGATTATCAACATATACATTGTGTATTCTACTAGTTACAATACTTGCTTTTCTCCTCAACACCATGAACGGATAAATTGCATATTCATTACCTTTTTTTTTTTTTTAAATTCTAAACTTGGTATCAGATCCATGAAAGATTTCGTGAGTTGTCATGGATTTGTGAACTTTCTTGCGATGAAGTAATCCTTCTCGTCATGCTTTATCATTTTCGTTGGGCCATTATTATTTCTTCATCCCTTGGTTCTAATATTGTTAGCGACACATGTTATTCCATGTGGATCGATGATGTCTTAAGAAGAAGATTTTGAGCCAGTTTCGATAGACCTTATTGGAAGATAATAACGTAATTTTTAAAAAAAAAACATTTCAATGGAAAAAAATATTTGGTTGGATTTTTTTTTTTAAAAAACACAGAAGCCATTGGCGTTTTTCAAAGAAAAGTACATTTTAGAATACTTTTAGTTACTATATCCAATCACAAAATAGCTTAATAGTAGAAGAAGAAAAAAAAAATCTACTATAAAAAGCACGACTCGATAAACAATTTTTTTAAAACTATTCAAATTGGTCATTTACAAATTACCTAGATCCTAACTTTCTTGAAGTGCTAGTTTTAGGACTGGTACAAGGATCATCTCAGAGGATAATGAGCCTGATTTTTAGGCTGGAATTAAGAGTAATTCCAGAGGTTATTAAGTCTCGTCTCTGTGGTTGGAACGTGCAAAGTTCCAGAAATTTTGATGAGATTTGATTTATGATTTTACGGAATTTCCGGTGGTTAATATGATTGGTATTTTGGCTAAAACATGTAAAGTTTAGAACATGTTTTACCACATTGTTACCGGAATGTGAAAATTGAGAAAATTTGGGATATATATATAAAGTGTAGCATTGTTAATAAGCACCTCCACAATATGCAATGTAAAATTTATAAATATTCAGTTCGGATCTTCTGTTACACACTTATCAATACACGCCATGTGTATTCGTGAGTAGTCGAGATAAGGTAATAGATTTTTTTTTTTTTCTTCATATCATCAATTTTTTCTCTTTTCTTATCTCGACTACTCATCAGTACACGTAGCATGTATTGATGAGTATAACTGAAGATGTAACGCGATTATGTATCCAAACTAATTAATGTTCAACGTTAAACGCGTCGTCTTGGTGAAATACAAATGAATACTATAACGAAATCTTTTATGAAAAATGAGGCAATTTGCAATATTATACTGCATCGCTTTTTGAAAAACAGAATAATATAAAATACTGGTAAAGTGTTCGTAACTGTGGAACTCATTTAAGTCAACCAGTGCTTTCACTACAAAATGTTAAAGACCCACATATTCAAACCATGAAATAATTAAAAAGGACTCATATATTCTAAAGCATCTACTCTTTGACTTTTGTGGTTGCATCTAAGTCCCAGAAAAGTAAATTAAGCTTGATCTGAATATATTATCAATGGCGATCCCAGCGTGGTGGTTCTTATCATTTTGGGCAATTATCAGCGTGGCTTTCTTAAAACTGTTATTCAATGTTTTAGATTGAAGCGGCCTGTCGAATTCAATTCCCATTGTGTTAAATATTCCAAATTAATTAAATATAACAACGTAAGTGGTGTTGCTTTTAAAGATTGAACACTTCTTTCCTCACGAGCAGATTTTTGAGATTTAATTAGGCTCGAGTCACCATCTTCGTCTACTAGGAAAATTCATGGATTTAGCTAATTAAATTTGCATTTGGGAAGCTTTTATTATAAGTTTCTTTTCATTTTAGTTTGCATGTAGCGAGTGATGATATCATATCGAATTGTATATATAATTAATAAAACAAAAAAATTTGTGTTAAGATAATGGCCGAGAGATATGAATATATGTTGAATATAATAATATCCAATCTTGTTAATTATGCAATTTGCTCAACAATTCCCCCACCATTTTTCTTCCAAGTTGGCTCGAGTGCCCATATTTTGGAGTTCCACCTGTTCAGCCTTCAAATTTGGCGTCGCAAAAGTAATTATTATTTACACATAGAACGAGTCAAGACCTCATAAAAATATACATAAACTATATAAATATATTAAAGCTCACGAAATTTCTTGGATGTACCGTGTAACCCAATGTCAACTATACTTGTTTGATTCCAATTTCCCAGTTGTTTAATCCCTGAAAAAGAAGAAGAAATCGAAGAACTAAAATGGAGATTCTGGCATGGTCGTATTTTCTAATCTGGGCTACGATTAGTGTTATTTTCACAAGACTCGGGTTCAATACCTTGAACAAAACAGATCTCTCAAACTCGGTTTCACCACTGTTTATGTGTTTGTTTAAACATTCTCTAGCCTTCTCAGCCTCCCTTTCATCCGTCTCTGCTTTCCTGTTTTTTCCGAGGTTGAAGATTAATAATCCCAACGGCAGATATGTCCACTTATCTGTTCTAATAATGTTGGTTGTTGAATATCTCGTTTTTGTTTGGTTCTTGACTTTCCTATTTCACCGCTACTTCGGATCATCATGGCCAACCTCATACATGATACTCTTCACCCTGTTGAGCTGGATGCTTTACTCCCTCATCGTTCGCAAACCGGTTTCAGACAACCGACGGCTCCTTCCCGATTCGCCCTTCCGGACAACACTCATCATCCATTCGGTTGTCGGGTCGTCACTCGTTTTGGTCGGCGACAACAAAACGAGGTTCTTCCCGTGTACTTTGCTCAACATTGCTTTTCTCATCACTTTATCGTGGTTGAGTACTGTCTCGGTGAATGATAGCTTTGATGAATTGCTGTTCTTAGCCTCTATAGTAAAGGAAAAATTCGCAATTTTTATGAAGGAAAAAATGAAGGGGAAGTTTATTGAATTTGGTGTGGGGATTGTGGGCACGATTCTATTCCAGAACTATTTCAAATTAACGTCGCCGGATCATGTCGACGCGTTTTTCTATTTTGCGGTGGCGTGGCTTGCTAATCTTGCTCTGACTCGTGGTCATGGTGACTTTGGGGTTTTCAATTTTCTTCTGAGCAATGTAATGGTGGGTTGTACGGTGAGTCAATTCGGGCTCCGGGCAGATACTTGGTATATGTACGCTGATTCGCTTTTTCTCTTTGGTTTGCGCCTCAAGCTCGAGTCGTTGGCCTTGGTGCAGAACGATAATCAAGTTGTTCTTATTGTTGATGAGAATTAAGAATTAATCGGTTATTTTAAATAAGTTTTAGATTAGTTTTATTTTAAGAAAGGTTTTATGTATGTTAACCGTTTGTTTTTATTCTTTTTGTAACTTTTTTTTTTAGATTTTCATATGAAAATTATTATTGGCACTCTAAAAATATTATTGACACTCTGCTCTCATTTTTATATTAAATAATTGTCCAAAATATCCATTTAAAATAAGATCAAATACACTTTACCCACTTAATTATAAGTTATACATCATTCACCTCTATATACTAATAAATGTAACACCCAAACTCCATCTCTCCCTCCAATGACATGTTTTAACGTGTTTTAACTGAAAAATAACTTATTTACTTTTCAATCAAAAGTAAACTTCATACTCTTTTAAATATATGACTAATTATATTTTCATTAATTACTTTACTTTGTGTATTCTTTTTCAAAAAAGAAAAAATGAATGTATAGTCTTTTTTTTAAAGAATTCACATTTAATATATTATAATTCAATTTAATAAAAAAATATTTAAATTATGGTTAAAAAATATTTATACATTCTTATTCAAAATAGTCAAACTTCACTTAGAATTTACACTTAATAAATTTATTAAGTTAAAGAATTAGAATAGTTTTCCATGCTTAATATTTAGGTAATATTACAATAACTTATTAGTTTTATTTTTATTTAATCTATCAATTATTTTTCAAAATTTAAATTAAAACTATTTTTATAGCTACTAAAGGATTTGGAGTTGAATTTAGAATGTTAAATGCAGGGCACAAAATAAATTGTATAAATGGGAGTGGTGCAAGGGCAATTTTAATTAATTTTTTAATTAAATATCGATAATAATTTTGAAATGACAATAACAATTTTCTTTCATTATATATGCGAGATGTATTTGTAAACTAAGTCAGATTAAAAATGAGATGAATTTGCTGGCATATTTTTCCTTGATATTGTGGACTCTTTTGATTACAATTCTTGCTTTTCTCGTCAATCCACCATGAACGGACAAAATTCATATTCATTACTTTTTATTTTTTAAATTCTAAAGATGACCACTTTGAGGGAAGACCTTAATACACACGATCAAGTAGGAACAAGTTGGGTCTGGATTACAATTTCGGATAATAAGAAATCTCACTAGTAACCATTGCATATAGTTTTCCCTTTTATAACCCTAGTCGCCAGTAATTCCAATCACACATTGAAACCCCTGTCGAACTGGGAGAGTACCAAGCATTAAAACATGATCCCCACATTTCCGAAGAATTTCAAAAGATACAGCTATTCGTGTGTCGTGTTTGTCTCACAAAAGGTTGTCAAGTGGTACAAGGCTGCTTTATCAACCAGCTCGGACTACCAAGTCTACCATAGAAGCCAGTCCTTACAACGTGTTTTCATGATTGTCTAAAGTGATTAACAACTACGTAATACATTAAAAAGTCTAATTTAATTTGGAGTTTAGATATATCTCCCTCAAAAATATTTTCAATATTATTAATACATTTTTATGTGGGCAAAAAATTATTAGTTGGATTTTTTTTTTCTTTTTTCCTAATTTATAGGCAATGACTATTTACTAATTGCAACTTCTTATTTTCTTTCTGTACCATTTATACTGATTTTTAAATTTTCATGTATTTTTTCTTCACGCCAATTTATACAACTAAATAGCATATTATTTTTAAATTTTATAGATTTTTTTTTACCATTAATCTAGACATAGTATGGTGAGAATCAATAAATATATATTTTTTAATTTTTTTAATTATATCAGGAATTTAATTAGAGATTATAAAATAAGATTCTTATTTATTTTGCAAAACTTTTAAAATTCTAATTTAACAATAAGAATCTAGTTAATATTGTTTATTGGGCAATTAAATTTTGTTTCTTAGTTTATTTGACTTTGAAAAGAAGACCATGATTAAGGATTCAAGATGGTGCAGTAATATTTATGATATTATTTTAATTTCTCAATAACAAGACTAATTGATTTAGTGTTTGATTCTACTTTGTTCATAAACCATTAATTTTTCACTCTTTCTTTTTCATTTTTTGCTATTATAGAAAGGCGAAAGCAGCACTTTTTGTGCTACATCACACTTTCAAGCAATAAATATTAAATAAGTTAAATTTCAAGTTAAGAATTTAAGATATATGACACTAGTTGGGCTTAGATATGATACAATTAATTAATGATACCTTATTGTTTTTGAAAAATCAATTGTAAGCTCTTAGTATAATTTTATGATTATTTGACTATTTAATATTAAAATTAAGTGTTAGAAATATAACAAAAGTTAAAATAGAAAAAATATAAATTAAAATAAAAACAATAAAGAAAGGTTAGCTAGACCTAAAAAGGTAGAGAAAATAAATTGAATTTTCATGGGTCCATAAATTAGAGGCTAAGAAAAGGAAAAAAAAAAAACTAATATAATGTGGCCTCCATGGCAATGTATATATGGCAATATGAGTAATAATATGAAAAATCCTTTTAAGGGGATAATATTATGGGAATTATTTTTAGTTGGAGTAATATTTTTAAAAAAACTCACTTTTTGGGGGAAAAAATTATGTTTTGACTAGTTAAGTATAACGAGTTTTTTTTTTCAAAATATTACTCTAATACGAACTGATTCCCAAACTATTACTATCTTAAAAATATTTTTCATATTATTATTCATACTACCACATGTATTGTTATGTGGCCAAAAAATATTAGTAGGAAAATAACTTTTTTATTTATTTTTCCTAATCAAGAGGCCCATAAGTATTTATTGGTTGGAAAATTTTATTTATTTTCTCTACCTTTTGGGCTCTAGCTATTATTATTTTTACTTTGTCAAATTTTAGTTATATTTTTAACACTTAATGGTCGAATAATCATGAAATTATAATGAATATTTACAATATTTTTTGATTTTTTTACAAGAGGGTATTATATTTTAATTGCATCATATCTATATAGGACAATTATTGTCGTAGATCTTAACCTTAAATCTAACTTGTAGTTGTTTCAAAGTAAGATTATTGTACTAAAACGGGTTCGTTTTGACTATTTTTTTTAATTGCACATTAAACAATATTAACTAAATTCATGTAGTTAAACCAAAATTTTAAAAATCTTACAAAATAAATAAGAACATTGTATTACAATCTCATATTAAATTAATTTCATTAATAAAAAAAATATTCATTAGCTTTTACCTCAGTGCGTTTTTTTTTTTTGTGGTCAAACCTCACTACTTTTCAAATTATGTAATAATGGTGAAAAAATAAGTGAAATTTGTACAAAAAAAGATAAATGATACAAAAAAAAAACAAGTAGAATATTACGATGAGAAAATCATTATGGGCCTATAAGGTCTGCGAAGAGTAAAAAAATTCACCTAATAATTTTTTGCCTACATGACAGTGTATGTATCAATATTAGTAATAATATGTAAATTAGTTTTGAAAGAGTAATAATTTGAAATTTATTTTTTATTAGGGTAATATTTAAAAAAAAATCTCTAAATATAACAAAATAGACCCTTTCACATTAAACAAATTACATGGGTCATCCTTTGAAACACTAAGTTGGCAAACTCAAGAAACAGGTAAAATAGGAAAATCATACGTTTTCGGGTCGGAACCCCAACCCCTAAGGGTGTTTTGGCGATTTTAATTTTCAATAGGATACTTATTAATAATTTTTCAAACAATAGAGGTACCATTTGTAATTTATGTATTTCTCGATTGATGTACATGTAATTGATCCATATTTTTATAATTGGATCAATGAAATTGATGATTGCTACATATTTAATTTATATAATTACCCATAGAAAAATACTATCGAAAAGAATACTCTAGTTGGTTCAAAAGTTCAAAGTAACTTTAAGGTGATTTACACTCTTATATAGTGTGTATGTATAGAAAGATTTTTAAAACGTCTTGATATATATATATATATATATATGTATTTAATAAGTGTGTGTGTGGGGGGGGGCGGGGGGGGGGGGGGGGGGGGGAATTTTCCACCATAAATTTCTTCCCATTTTAGAGCAGGGTTTGGATAGGCTTTCTTTAGGAGAGAAGTATTTATGCATTAAAAAAAAACTATGTTTGGTTGAATTTTTGTAAAAATTTAGAAGCTAGAAAAAAAAATCAGAAATTGGTTTTTTTGAAAGTTATCCAAAGAAATTTCAAATAAATACATCTTTATAGAAAAAAAAAATACTTTTAATTATTACATCCAAACATAAAATTACTTGACTTTATAGAAAAAAAAATTATATTACAAAAGGCACGAGTGAACAAACATTTTTTTTTTTTACAAAATATACCGATAGGCACTTAATTTTCCCCTTGCAAGTGATGTCACGTCAAATTGTATATGTAATTAATAGCACAAATAAATTTATTCTTTATGCAATTTACTCAACCATCTTTACCACCCGCACCACTTTTCTTCCAAGTCGATTCGAGAGGTTAATACCGTGGATCGCCGTCGCGCCAACATATTGGCCGGAACGGACATTTCAGAACTGGAACGTCAATGGTTGTTCCATCGCAACGGAGTGGAACCGCTGCATGCTTGGGTCGGTGTCGGAGCAGCGATTTCTCAACCAAAACGCCGTTCTTGTCTGATAAATCAGATTGAAATGCCAATCCGGAATGGATTCAGCTAGAAAATGGCGACAAATCCGAAAGTGACAGAGATCAAGAGCGACAAAGAGAGATCCATAGAGAGAGATTAAGAGATAAAGTCTCACCCCAGAGAGAGAGAGAGATTGAGAGAGAAAGCCTCACCACAGAGAGAGAGAGAGAGAGAGAGACCGAGATAAAGAGAGAGCAGCGATGGTGGCGAGAACTGCGGCGATGCTGAGATTGAGGAGAGATTAGTTGAGATAAAGAAGGGGGCGGCGGGTGGAGGAGGCAACAACGAGATGAATCCAATGGAAGGGAGAGATCCAAAAAAGAAACAGGCAGCCTTAATTTTTGCATTCTTTATTTTAAATGTTGAATATAAAAATATTATTCAAAATATATAAATTCTTTTGATATTTTAAATATACTTTTGAACTTCTGATCATGAATTTAAATTGATATGTAATGTAAATAATTATTCAAATATTAAATTCAAATTATTTTATTTTATTTTTATTACTAATAAATAATTTAAAGTAGTTAAGTAATATTGTTAATAAGCTTGTACTTTTTTTTTGATAACTTAACCTTGTAGTTTAATATAAAAGAATTAAATAATGTTATTTTTATAATTTAAAATTGTATTAAATCTTGCTTAAAATAATTACTAATAGATATTTTTATATGTTTTAATATTTTATGTAATCTTTCAAAAATTCTAATATTTAAATAAAATATCCCTAAAATAGCTGCAACCGTTCCATGACATTGCAATTGAATTGGAACAATCTCCTCTGTTCCATTACCCGCAACTGTTCTGGCAAACCAGGGTTAATACTCTGGAGTTCACCTCAAGCTCACATGGAACCAGTCAATACCTACTAAAAACACACACAATATAAATATATCGATGCATAATTTCTTGCATATACCATGTCAACTATGGTTGTTCGATTCCCATTTCCCAGTTGTTTCCTCTAAACTTTTCGTGCTACGGCAAATATTAGTCACCCGTGTTACCCCCACCTTTAACACCTGAAAGAGGAGGAGAAATTGAAGAACATGGAGATTCCAGCGTGGTCGTATTTTCTGTTGTGGGCTACCATTAGCGTTGTTTTCACAAGACTTGGATTCGATGCTTTAAACAAAACAGAGCTCTCAAGCTCAGTCTCCCCACTCTTGATGTCTCTCTTTAAACATTCTTTAGCTTTCTCAGCCTCCCTTTCGTCCGTCTCTGCTTTCGTGTTTTCTCCGAGGTTGAAGATTCCCATCGACAGATACGTCCTGTTACGTGTGCTTCTCATCTTGTCTGTTGTATATCTGATGGTGATCCTGTTCCTGGCTGCTGTATTTGACCCCCTTGGATCATCGGCATATCGGTATATCACGGTCTTCGCCCTGTTAAGCTTGTATTTTCTCTGTCTCACCGTTTTCCAACCGATTTCGTCCAACAGACGACTCCGTCCCGATTCTGGAAGCCCAGACTTACTCCTCGTCCACTTGGTTGTTGGGTCGTCGCTCGTTTTAGTTGGCGACAACAAAACAAGGTTCTTCCCCTGTACGTTGCTCAGCATTGGCTGTTTCATCACTTTATCATGGCTAACTGTCTCTGAGAATGGAAGCTTTGATAAATTGCTGATGCCCTTAGCTTCAAGAGTGAAGGAAAATTTGTCAATCTTTATGAAGGAGAAAAAGAAGGGGAAGTTTATCGAATTTGGAGTGGGGATGGTGGGCACAATTCTATTCCAGAACTATTTCAAATTAACATCGTTCGATCATGTCGTCGCGTTTCTTTATTTTGCGGTAGCGTGGCTCGCTAATCTTGCTCTGACTCGTGGACATGGTGACTTTGGGATTTTCAATTTTCTTCTGGGCAATGTAATGGTGGGTTGCACTGTGAGTCAATTCGGGCTCCGCGGTACGACTTGGATTGTGTATGGTGCTTCGCTTCTACTCTATGGCCTGCGCCTCAAGATCGAGTCCTTGTCCTTTGCACATATTGATGGACAAGTTGGAGTTGTTACTCTATGGTAAACTTGGAGTTCATACTTATGTTATCCGACTTCAAGGATTCTTTGTTCTTCTGTTTTTGTGACTATAACAATGGGAGTAAAGACATTAGGTGATTCAGACTTATGTTCAGACATAAAATTTTGGTGTAAAATATTTTCGTTTACACTCATCAATACATGTAATGCGTGTTGTTAACATCGCTTTGCTCCGGGTTTCTAGCGATTTGGGGGGTTTCAATTTTCTTCTTGGCGATGCGATCGTGGTTGCACGGTAGATTGGGTCAAGAGTTGGGGTACTACATGGAATACGTATTCCCGTACTTGGAGACCTTAGACTTGGTAAATAGAGGTGTATAGCTTATTACTATTGGTGAAATTTCTTGTTTGAATTTGGTGTTGGGACCCTATATATAAGTCAAAATGGGTGAAATTGTGTAATATTTCATATATTAATTTGTATTTATAAGTGAACCAATGGCGTGCCACAATCCGAATGTTTAAAATAAGAACTCCCACGTAAAAGAAGACAAAAAGATGGGATAATGAGTAGCAGGGTCAAACCCAAAAAAAAATGTCTTAGGGATTTTCGGTAAGGCCAACCACTAAGCCCGTCCAACCCATCGACTCAACTTAATTTCACCATAAGTATAAGCCCAAGAAAACTTCCTCTCATGATCAGGCCCATCACCTTCCAACAGTGATATCAGAGTCCAATAACTTCACCGCCCGTAAGATCCAAAAACGTCCTCGAGGGAAAAGAAATGAAAAAGGAACTTGACACACATTAAAAAAAAAAATTAAAATAAGTGGCTCAAAATATAAATTAAAAATTCTGGAAGAAGACTCAGGCCTAATAAAAGAAAGGCCCAAAAAACCTGGGCCTCTAGGATTCATACAAGAGTACAAATCCAAACAGGAAAAAATGAACGAGCCTTGTGGCCTCTATGTCTCTAAACCGAACATGAACATAGGTTACAACAATCAACACAAGTCACAACTGGCCCAAATCAATTGGACTGGACGGGGCGTTTTGCAATAAGAATTGAGAACAACCTCTGTGGTGGCGGCGGCCCCCCTCAATTTTTAAAAATTTATTTTTTAGTGTATATATTTATTAAAATTTTAAACTTTTATCATCTCTAAAATAAAAAATTTGACTTCTATATAAGTTATATAATAAAAATTTTAATTGTATCTATTCTATTTTATTGTTGGTGTTATTTTTACCCAATCTCATTTACTATAATAATTAAATTATTTGTCTTTCTCTTTCCTCTCTTTTTCCTTATTCTCTTCAAATTAAAATATTTAAAATTCAATTAGATTTTACTTCTCTTTATTATCCCAATTAAAACATCAAAAATCCTATTAGAATTTTTCTTCTATCGCAAACCTTATAGTATTCAACTTTTTCTTCGAAAGTAGTGTATAAGAAGGTATTATGTAATAATTTTGGACTTTATATATTTATTTATTTATTTGTATTGACTTTTGTGTAGAAAATTTGAATCTTAAGATTGTTGATATGAATTTTGATAATTGTTCAATATTAAATTTAATGAGTCTTGATGTTTATTTGTTGGGCTATTGAACTTGAACGAATCCTATTAATTTGGCACTTTATATTTAATTGTGAATGATTTTGGGAATGTAATGGCCGAGAGAAAAGAAAATATATATTTTTGATTGTCATAACAAAGAGAGAAAAACAGAATCTATTTTAATTTTTTTTGAATTTTGATTATATATCATTATATGAGTTTATGTCAAATTTATTGATTATTGTTAAAAAATTCTTTGTTAAGTATTTTTAAAGCAATTCATTATTCATTATATTTATTTTTTTTGAAATAGAGAATAACTTTTTAATTTTTTCAATATTATTTTTTATATATTATTTTAATTGTAACACTTTTTTTTTATTGTAGGACTTCTAATTAATCGTATATACATAAATATGATAACTTTTATTATTTTATGTATTAATATTATATATAACTTTTATATTTATATATTTTTATAACTAATTATCTCAAAAATAATTTATCATCTAATTAGATTCCTGGCTCCATCGGTTGAAGTCCCGACCGAAACTCAAATTTTCTAATTCCTTTTAGATTAATGATAGGTTTACATTTTAGTGAAAGTGATCAATATTATATTTTATCAAAATGAGTCTGACAAATGATGGGAGCCGAGAAGTTTCGTAGCGTGCCTGTTTGTACGAATTTAATTCAACATTTAGACCTGTTCAATAAATCACTAATTAATAAATTGCCTAATCCAATGAAATACTGTCAATTACAGATTAAATAAATATTACGTCATTATTAATGATGCCCACCACCAGGTCTAGTTAACAGCTGTTTCTTGTCATTTTCGGCTATTTGTATGATGCAAAATTCTTAATCGAACTTAATTTAATCGAACCCAATAAAGTATAAAGTAAGTAAATAGTATTTATTAAATAATTGATCATTTTTTCTAAATTATACAACAATTACACAATAATGTAATACACTCACTATATAATTAGTACATATTCGATTGAGTTAGTTTGGACTAGAGTTTATTTTCCTTCACTAGCAGAAGAAAGAAGAGGAAATGGAGATTCCAGCATGGGTGTTTTTATCCTAGTAGACTCCTATTGGCGTCAAAATTGCTTTTACCTCCGGTTGTAATGGTAATTATTGAAACAAGAGGGGAGAATCATAATAAGGCTTTAGCTCAATGGGGTAATGGTAATTTTTCCTAATACATATATTCTATGATGTTTAGTGTTCAAATTGTTATTGCAGTTGATGAGATTGAATTCAACTGATGAAAATAGACACCAAGACTATAAGACTTTATGTTCGATCCCTACCAAAACGAATGAGGTTTCACCACGTGTCGATATGCAGTATCCCGATCAATCAAATCAAGTCTTGCAACTCGAAAATCTAAAATCAATCAAATGGTGATAAGTGGCGCATTTGGTCGTGTGGACCACTCAAATAATGACACGTAAATGATATTTTTCTCTTTAATAATGATTTATGTTGAAGAGATAAATACCGAAGAAGTCGGTAGCAGCCCGAAAATCCTACATAAACACGTATAAATAGGGGTGATTTGGCTCTCAAAAGGGGATATCAAGAAGTTTCCAAGAGCAAGAGAAGTCAAGAAGATCCCGAAATTCTCTCAAGGCAAGTTCAGGAAGAATCGTGAATATCAAAGGAGAAATTCTCAGCGTTCTTCGCGAAAGTCATCAAATCAAGGCGTTCAATCTGCGATCAAGGTGTTAGCCCCACAATTTGGCGTTTCTCCTAAATCAAATCCATGGGGATTAAAGTGACGTTCAAGACATTATTCGTAAAAATCATCCAAATATGGCGTTTCATCTGCAATCGAGATGTCAAACCAGCAAATTGACGGTTTTCTTCAAGTCAAAGTCAAGTCAAATCCAGGATGTTCACGACATTCTTCACGGTGTTCATTGAAGTTTTCGGCGTTTGATTCGTAATCAAGCTACTCAGCCTACGAATTACGCTATTAGAGTGACAAATCAAATTCGGAGAAAAGAGTCAGGGGATTAATCTTTTAGGGATTATTTTCCACTAAATCATATTCTTCTCAAATATTTGTCACATATTTTTCTTCACTTGTAATTTGGAATTTACAGACTCGAAATTTTGTGTGAGCAAATTTCTGACACGCCCGGTAGGACACAAAATTTCGATTGACTTTTTGCTCTTACATAAAGCCCAAGACGAAAAGTGGTCGGTTATGGGGTTTTTTGATCCCAACAACAAATCTTCATCTGCAAAGGTAATAGAAACATTGGTGGCGTAGTAGAAAGCAACACTTCTTTCCTCTTTTTCATAGGATGTAGTGTATGTTGCCTTGATCTCTGGCCGGAAGATTTTCTTAGGGAAGAAGTCGCCCAAAGTAATAGGACGACTTCTACATCTTCTCAGTGTTTTCTTCCCTTTAGCTCTTGAAACTTTTGAGTTTGTCCTGGCCATGAACCTTTATACTTGGCTTGGCTCAGTTTCCTTGACAGCACGGGATGAAATTGTTTCATATGTTGTTTTTGCCTTCGACGGCGCGTCATAAAGATCCATTCGCCCTCGCCTTCAATTTCAAAGCTGAATCTGCATCTTTTTCACTCTCTGTATCACTGATGAACATGTTTTTGATGAAGTTTGAATCTAAACTTCCAACTTGGATCGTCATAGATGCCCCTATAAGCCTTGACTATGGACTAATAAGATGCCTGTGTTGGGGTGCACCCCCGATGTTTGTAGCTGCTGTCACGCTCGTAGTATTTGCATCCGCAGTGTCTTCACTATCAAGGATTATCTTTCCGTCCCTTGCTGGTGCCATTATTTTGTCTTTTATCACGAGACATTTTTCTATCGGGTGACTAACTACTCGATGGTATTTGCAGTACCTTGGGTTATTTGCCCTTCCACTCTCTTCAAGCGGCTTTAGCTCCGGTAGTTGAATCAGCTTTTTTACCAGCAGTTCATCAAAGATGTGGGAGACGTCAGAGTTTGGGAATGGGTATATCTCCTATTGCCTTTTTTCTAGAGAAGGTCAACGCCTCTCATTCGGGATGCGCTGATTTGCAAACTTCGGTCCATTCTTCTTATCATTGCAAGGGATTTTGACTGGGGTCACCTTGATAACCATTGACTCATTAGTGGAGGCATTAAAGTGCTTCTCGATTTTCTTTGCATCATTTCTCTTTTTTTTTTGATCTCCAGCGGAAAAGTTAGGTCCATGATTAGAGATGCTAAGCTCCATATCATGAGCGCAAGTGGCCAGTTCTTTGAAGTTACGAGGCTTGATTCCCTGGAGAGTGTAGAGAAGCCCCCAATGTTTCCCTTTGATACACATCTCCACTACAGAAATCTCTGAGAGTTTGTCTTTGCAATTCAGGCTCAGAGCAACCTACTAGTTGATATAGTCCACAACTGGCTTATTCTTCCATTGTCTTGTATTGGTGAGCACGATCATGCTTACAGTTCGACGTGTGCTGTAAAAGCGGTTCAAGAACGCCTTATCCATCTAATACCAATTGTTGATGGACTCAGGCTCCAGATTGACAAACCAGTCAAAAGCATTTCCTTTTAGTGAACGCATGAACTGTTTCACCAAATGGTCTTCATAAGTTCACGCATTGTTGCACGTCTCCATGAAATGTGTGACATGTTGCTTCGGGTTGCCCTTCCCATTGAACTGTTGAAACTTTTGTGGTTGGTAGCCTATATGCATCCTCAGTAAATCGATGCGTCTAGTGTAGGGTTTCGAATATGTCGGATAATTCTGCACTAGGGCACCATATTGAGCTTTTATAGTGTTAGCAATCATATCCTGTAGTTGCTGCACAGATAACGTGGTTGATGGCTAATGCATTTCTTGAGCTTGCCCTTCATTTGCGGTTTGAACTTGAGGAAGCTGATGCCTGTAACTTCGCTTTCCAATGTTTGAATGCTCCAACTTATCCGTAAGTTGAGCGATTTGGAAGTCTTTATCCTCAATAGTTCTTTGCAAGTCTGCCATAGCCTGAGCCATTTGAGTTACCTGCTCGTCCATAGTGGTTGTCTCAAAAAAGTGGAGCGCTTTAACCGTAGAAATTGTCGGGCTTGGAGGGTTGGAACCATGGTAGGAATCGATCTTAGAGACTCTGGCTTTGGTTGAGAAGTGATCGACAGTGTCCTTAACGGTCTTGTCAGTGCTGTCCTTTTTGTTCAAACCAATGTTATTCTTCTTGGGAGCCATTGAATCTTGCCGAAAAAGTGATTTAACGCGTTGTTTGGAGAAAACAGATGAGGGGTTGGTTTGCGTCCCACCGGGTTCATACAAAATTTCGAGTCTGTAAATTGCAAATTACAAGTGAAGAAAAATATATGACGAATATTTGACAAGAATAGGATTTAGTGGAAAATAATCCCTAAAAGATTAACATGACAACAAAAACCGCTATTTTTCACGGAAATTTCCTGCGGAAATCAAAAATAATAATAACAATAATAATTTTTAAAATTTTCGGTGGTATTACAATGAAAAATTCTGCCAAAAATTTTAAAAATTAATTTTAAAAAAAATTAAAAAATAATAATTTAAAAATTTTAGACAGAATTTCGGCGGAAAATTCCTAAGAAATTTTTAAAAAAATAATAAATAATAAGTTCTAAACAAAAAATAATAAATTCTAAATAAAAAATAATAATTTTTGAATTTTTCCTTGGAATTTTGGTGGAAAATTCCTCTGAAAATAAAAAAATAAAAAAAAATAATTTTTAAATAAAAAAATTAAAAAATAATTTTAAAATTTTCAGGGAAATTTCGACTGAAAATTCCGCCAAAAATTAAAAAAAAAGAAATAACTAATTTTAAATAAAAAAATAAAAAATAATAATTTTTGAATTTTTTGTCGAAATTTAGGTGAAAAATTCCTCCAAAAATTTAAAATAATAAAAAGTAATAATTTTATAAATTTTTGAATGAATTTCGATCAAAAATTCCTCCGAAAATTTACAAAGTAATTTAAAATAATTTAAAATAATAATTTTATAATTAAAAATAACAATTTTATAAATTAAAAAATATATTAAAATTTAAAATTTTGGATTCTATTTGAATTATTATTATAAAATTATTATTAATATTATTTAATTATAATTAATTGAATTTTTGTATGCTATATATATATATAATATTATGCATTATATATGTAAAAATTTTCAAAAGTTACAAAAATTAAATTTTTCGATAAATGAAAAAAACTTATTATTATTATTATTTAATTATTAGTATTATTTTTATTTGAATCATTGTATGCTATAAAAATATAATGTAATGTATTATGACAACAAATTAAAGATAGCTCAACCGTAAGAGAGTTGGTTACCAACCTAGAGGGCAAAGGTTCAACTCCTAGTGGTCCCAAAATTTGGGGCAATTTCGAGCACGTATACATGCACACGTGAGAGTTGGGCCGAGGTCCCAGGTTCGACTCTTAGATTGAACTATTGAAACTTCATTTTAAAAAATATAAAAAAAATTTCAGCAGAATTTTGGCGGATTATTCTGCCGAAAATTTATTTAATTAAAAAAAATCTGCCGAAAATTGAAAAGCGACGAAGATTTATCCGACTGAATTATTTTCGGCGAGATTCCGCCAAAAAATTCGAAAAAATTACCATTTTTTCTTGTAGTGTAATCCCTGATTCTTTTCTCTGAATTTGATTTGTCACTCTAATAATGTAATTCGTAGGATGATTAGCTTGATTACGAGTCAAATGTCGAAAACTTCGATCAATACAATGAAGAACGTCGTGAACACCGTGAATTTGACTTGACTTTGACTTGAAAAAAACATGGATTTGCTGGTTTGATACCTTGATTGCAGATCAAACGCATTATTTGGATGATTTCCGCGAAGAATGCCTTGAACGTCGCTTTAATCACCGTGGATTTGATTTAGGATAAATGCCGAAATGCGGGGTTAACACCTTAATCGCAGATTGAACGCCTTAATTGGATGACTTTCGCGAAGAACGTCGGGAATTTCGTCTTTGATCTTCACGAATCTTCTTAAGCTTGTCTTGAAAAAACTTTAGGATTTTCTTGGCTTCTCTTGCTCTTGGAAACTTCTTGATGTCCCTTTTTGAGAGCCAAATCACCCCTATTTATTGGTGTTTACGCAGGGTCTTCAAGCTGCTACCGATTTCTTTAGTATTTATCTCTTCAATATAAATTATTATTAAAAAAAAATCATTTAGGTGTCATTATTTTATTGATCCACGCGACCAAATGCGCCACTTGTCACCATTTGATTAGTTTTGGACTTTCGAGCTGCAAGACTTAATTTGATTGGTTGGAATACTTCATATCGACACGTGACGAAACCTCATTCGCCTGTAAAATAAATATTTAAAATATCAATTAAAAATAACTATTTAATATTGAAATTAAAGTTGGAGAATTCCAAAATATAAAATAAAAAAATTAATTAATATTTATTTTTTTTGGGTTATGTTAATTAATATTTAATATTTTAATTTACACTTGTTAATTTTTAGTGGGATGAAATTATTATTTTGTTTGGTTCTTGACTTTCCTATTTCACCGCTACTTCGGATCACCATGGCCAACCTCGTACATGATACTCTTCGCCCTGTTGAGCTGGATGCTTTACTCCCTCATCGTTGGCGAACCGATTTCAGACAACAGACGGCTCCTTCCCGATTCGCCCTTCCGGAAAACACTCATCATCCACTCGGTTGTCGGGTCGTCGCTCGTTTTGGTCGGCGACAACAGAACGAGGTTCTTCCCGTGTACTTTGCTCAGCATTGCTTTTCTCATCACTTTATCGTGGTTGAGTACTGTCTCGGTGAATGATAGCTTTGATGAATTGCTGTTCTTAGCCTCTATAGTAAAGGAAAAATTCTCAATTTTTATGAAGGAAAAAATGAAGGGGAAGTTTATTGAATTTGGTGTGGGGATTGTGGGCACGATTCTATTCCAGAACTATTTCAAATTAACGTCGCCGGATCATGTCGATGCGTTTTTCTATTTTGCGGTGGCGTGGCTTGCTAATCTTGCTCTGACTCGTGGTCATGGTGACTTTGGGGTTTTCAATTTTCTTCTGAGCAATGTAATGGTGGGTTGCACGGTGAGTCAATTCGGGCTCCGGGACGATACTTGGTTAATGTGTGGTGCTTCTCTTCTTCTCTATGGTCTGCGCCTCAAGCTTGAGTCGTTGGCCCTGGTACAGAATGATAGTCAAGTTGGACTTCTTGTTGATGAGAATTAAGAATGAATTGGTTATTTAAATAAGTTTTTATATTAGTTTTATTTTGCGTAAGGTTTTATGTCTGTTAACCGTTTGGTTTTATTCTTTTGTAACTTTTTTTTTAGATTTTCATATGAATGTTGTTATTGGCATTTCAAAATTATTATTTTTATATTGAAAAATTGCTCAAAATATCCATTTAAAATAAGACCAAATACTCTTTAACCTCTTAATTATATCATTCACGTCAATACACTAATAAATGTGACACCCAAACTCCTTCTCTCCCTCCAATGATATATTTTGAAATGTTTTAACTAAAAACAAGTTATTTTCTTTTCAATCAAAAGTAAACATCAGATTCTTTCAAATATATGAATAATAATATTTTCATTGATTATTTCATCTTGTATATTCTTTTCCCAAAAAGAAAAAATGAATGTATAATCTATTTTTTTTAAAAAAAATCACATTTAATTAAATATATTATAATTCAATTTAATAAAAAAATATTTAAATTATGGTTAAAAAATATTTATCCATTCTTATTCAAAATAGTCAAACTTCACTTAGAATTTACACTTAATAGATTTATTAAGTTAAAAGAATTAGAATAGTCTTTTCATGTTTATTAATATTTAGGTATTATTACAATAACTTATTAGTTTTATTTTTATTTCTATTTATTTAATATATCAATTATTTTTCAAAATTAAAATTAAAACTATTTTTATAGCTACTAAAAGATTTGATGTTGAGTGTAGAATGTTAAATGTAGGGGAAAAAAATTAAATTTTATACATAGGAGTGCTGCAAGGGCAATTTTAACTAATTTTGTAATTAATGTCATATGAATTGTATTTGATATTTTAAGGAAGTAAATGAAATATAGCATATAATTGAGGGAGTAAAGTATATTCAATCATATCTTAAAATGAATAGGTAGTTTAATCAATTATTCAATAACAAGAATAAGAATGAAGTGTCGATAATAATTTTAGAGCGTCAGTAATAATTCACTTTCATTATATCCACAAGATGTATTTGTAAACTAAGTCAGATTAATAATGAGATTAATTTATGGGCATATTTTTCCTTGATATTATGGACTCTTTTGATTACAGTTCTTGCTTTTCTCTTCAACCCACCATGAACGGACAAAATGCATATTCATTACTTTTTATTTTTTAAATGCCAAAGATGACCACTTTGAGTATTAGATTTATAGCCTAGCTCATACGTCCTCAATACTTAGTAATTTTTCATGAGGGATGAGACTAATACACGCAATTAATTAGGACCGAATTGGATCTGGCATACAATTTACCGTAATAAGAAATCTCACTAGTAACCATTGCATACAGTTTTGCCTTTTATAACCCAAGTGGGTAGTAATTCCAACCAAACATTGTAACCCCCATCGAACTGGGAGAATACCAGACATTGAAATATGATTCCCACACTTAAGAAGAATTTCAAAAGATACAACTATTTAGGGCCGAAACTAGAAATTTGATTGAGGCGGCGGAATTTTTTTCGAGATCATTAGATATTAAAATATATAAATATAAGGGTTATATATAATATTAACATATAAAATAAACAAAGTTATCATATTTATACGTACATGATCAATTAAAAGTGCTATAATAAAAAAATGTGCTACAATCAAAATAATATATAAAAAATGATACTGAAAAAAAAATAACAAGTTATTCTTTGTTTCAAAAGAAACAAATATAGTGGATAATGAATTGCTTTTAAAAAATATTTAACAAAGAAAATTTTAACAATAATTAATAAAATTGACATAAATCTAAATATGGATATAAAATCAAAACTCAAAAAGTATTAAAATAGATTTTTTTTTCTCTCTCTTTGTTCTCATAATTAAAAAATATATTCAAAATTCAAAAAATATCTTTAATTTTTTCTCCACCGCCCCATTCTCCTAATCACTCCCAATTAAATATGAAGTGTCAAATTAATAAGATTCATTGAAGTTTAATAACTTAACAAATTAACATCAAGACATATTAAGTTTAATATAGAACAACTATCAAAATTCATACCAACAATCCTACGATTCAAATCTTTATACAAAAATCAATTACCAAAAAACAAAAATAAATAAACATATAAATTCCAAAATTAGTACATAATACCTTTTGGTACGTTGCTTTCGAAGAAAAATATGAATACTGTAGGGTTTGTGAGAGAAGAAAAGCTATAATAGGATTTTTGGTATTTTAATTGGAATAGAATAGAGAAGTAAAATCTAATAGAATTTTTAATATTTTAATTTGTAGAGAATAAGGAAAGAAGAGGAAAAAGAAAGGGAGGGAATTTAATTATTATGGTAAATGAGATTACGTAAAAATAAATTACCAACAATAACACAAAGTAGATAAAATTAAAAATTTTATTATATAACTCATATAAAAGTCAAAATTTTATTTTAGGGGAGCGAAATTTTAAAATTCTAATAAATATAGGAAATTGTTATTAGCACTTCAAAATTGTTATTGACACTCAGTTCTTATTTCTTTTATTGAGAAATTGACTAAAATGTCCATCTATTTTAAAATATGATTGGATACTTTACTCTCTCAACTATTTACTATGTCTCATTCACTCCCCTAAAATATCAAATGGTGACACTTCCCCAATCCAATTAGCAAATTGATCAAATTTGCCCTCATACCACTTCTATTTATAAATTTTTTTTTCTTCTTAGTATTCTAAATTCAACTTCAAATTCTGTATTAGTTAATATATATATATAATTTTAAAAATAATTTCTAGTTTAAATAAATTGAAATAAAACTAAATTAATAAATTATTGTACTTATACCTACAAATTAAATACAAAAAACTCTTCTAGTTCTTTAACTTAATAAATTTATTATGTATAAATTCTAAGTAAAGTTAAACTATGTTGAATAAAAGTGGAGAAATATTTTTTAATTACATTTTAAATATTTTTATATTAAATTAAATTAAATTATGATATATTTAAATAAATGTAAATTCCTTAAAAAATGAGTAAACCAATTTGTTTTGAAAAAAAGTATATGCAAATTGAAGTAATTATTGAAAATAATATTATTATATAAATTTAAAAGTGTCTAAAATTTACTTTTGATTGAAGAGTAAATAACTTGATTTTTAGTTAAAATAAAAATTGGTAAAAATACTTTGTGAATACACACACACACACACATACATTTGTATAGATTTAAGAGTACTTTTATCAAAATATATAAATGGGGGGGTTGGGGAGGGGGTTGGGTGTTAATTTATTTGTTTATAGCGGTGAATGATATATAATATATAATTAAGGGGTGGTCTGTATTTAATTCGATTTTAAAATAAATGGATATTTTAGTCAATTTCTCGATAAAAGAAATAAGAATAGAATATCAATAATAATTTTGCAGTGCTAATAATAATTTTCTAAATATATATATTAAAAATAAATTTTTGAAAAATTGAGGGGGCGGTTGGCTACCACTGCTTGTGTGTCGTTTTCTCACAAAAGGTTTTCAAGTGATACAAAGCTACTTTACAAACCAGCTCGGACTACCATAGAAGCCAGTACTTACAACGTGTTTTCATGATTGTCTAAAGTGATTAGCAACTACATAATACATTAAAAAGTCTAATTTAATTTGGAGTTTAGAGATATCTCTAATGTGTGTTGGACTCAAGAGACCAATAAAAGTTGGACCAATATTTTTAGGGTTAATTATTACTACATCCATCAAAAAATACAAAAATTGCAACTGAAATCACCAACACACAGAACCCAAAACCTGAAACAGGCCCTATTACTTCCTCAAAAATATTTTCAATATTATTACTACATTGCCATGTGGGCAAAATATTATTAGTTGGATTTCTTTTTTTCTTTTTTCCTACTTTATATGCTATTACTATTTCCTAATTGCAATTTCTTATTTTCTTCCCGTACCATTTATACTGATTTATTAGACTTTCATGTATTTTTTTCTTCACGCCAATTTATACAACTAAATATCATATTATTTTAAAATTTTACAGATTTTTTTTACCATTAATCTAGACATAGTACGGTGAGAATCAATAAATATATTTTTTTATTTTTTTAAAATTATATCAAGAATTTAATTAGAGATTATAAAATAAGATTCTCATTTATATTGCAAAACTTTTAAAATTCTAATTTAACGATAAGAATCTAGTTAATATTGTTTATTGCGCAATTAAATTTTGTTTCTTAGTTTATTTGATTTTGAATAGAAAATCATATTTAAGGATTCAAGATGGTGCGGTAATATTTATGATATTATTTTAATTTCTCAATAACAATACTAATTGATTTAGTTTTTTATTCTACTTTGTTCATAAATCATTAATTTTTCACTCTTTCTATTTCATTTTTTGCTATTATAGAAAGGCGAAAGCATCACTTTTTGTGCTACAATCACACTTTCAAGCGATAAATATTAAATAAGTTATATTTCAAGTTAAGATGTATAATGCTAGTTGTGCTTAGATATGATACAATTAATTAATGATACCTTCTTGTTTAAAACAAAAAAAATTAAGCTCTTAGTATAATTTTATGATTATTCGACTACTTAATATTTAAATTAAGTGCTAGAAATATAATAAAAGTTAAAATATGAAAAATATAAATCAAAATAAAAACAATAAAGAAAGATCAGCTAGACGTAAAAAGGTTGAGAAAATAAATTGAATTTTCATGGATCTATAAAGTAGAGGAAAAGAAAAGAAAAAATCTAGTATAATTTTGCCTACATGGCAATGTATGTGGCAATATGAGTAATAATATGGAAAATACTTTTAAGGGGATAATATTATGGGAATTATTTTTAGTTGGAGTAATATTTTGGAAAAAAAAACTCGTTAATTATATTTAACTAGTCAAAATATCATTTTTTTTTTCTAAAAAAGTGAGTTTTTCCCCCTAAAATATTACTCTAACAAAAACTGATTCCCAAACTATTACTATCTTAAAAATATTTTCCATATTGTTATTCATACCGCCACGTATTGTTATGTGGCCAAAAAATATTAGTTGGAATTTAACTTTTTTATTTTTTTCCTAATCAATAGGCCATAAGTATTTATTGGTTGGAAAATTTTATTTACTTTCTCTACCTTTTGGGCTCTAGCTATTATAATTTTTACTTTGTTAACTTTTAGTTATATTTTTAACACTTAATGGTCGAATAATCATGAAATTATAATAAATATTTACAATTTTTTCATTTTTTTACAAGAGGGTATTATATTTTAATTGCACCATATCTATATAGGACAATTATTGTCGTAGATCTTAACCTTAAATCTAACTTGAAGTTTTTTGAAAGTAAGATTGTTGTATTAAAAGGGTTTCTTTTGACTTTTTTTTTTTAATTGCACAATAAACAATATTAACTAAATTCATGCAGTTAAACCAGAATTTTAAAAATCTTACAAAATAAATAAGCACGTTATATTATAATCTCATATTAAATTAATTTCATTAATAAAAAATAAAATATATATATAACTGGCATTAAACATGTGCCAAGGCACAGGCCAAGTGCCAACAATATCTATATTAATTGAATCTATAACAATATTTTAATTAAATCCAATACATGTATTAAATTAAGCTGTCTATTTTTTAAAAATAGATTATATGGTGTGAAGCATGATTTTATTGATGCATCGTCTAATTTAAATATGTTACTCAATATAATTGTTTTTTAAAGTAAAGCCTATTGTTCATCTCAATTTCACATATACAATAATAATGATAATGATAATTATAATGATAACAACAACAATAAAGAGAAGCTTAGTATTAACCTAAGTTTTTTCTATCAATATAACAACATATGCTTACTTTTCTAAGATACTAATAAATTCATAAAAGCTATTAAATTCAAAAGTTCAACTGAATTTCCAAAAAAAAACATTGCCATAATGAACCAAATAGTTGTGTTCTAATAGTATTACAAAGAAATGACCGAAAAAGTCTAAAAATAACAAAAGTTTGGACGAACTTAAAGATGAATTGTTCAATATTATTACTTCAAAAGCTTCATAAGATTTATTAATAAATATAAACGAAATCCATTATTTATTGAAAGAAACCTCTAACTTGTTGCTTCTGGAGTACCATCAGACTCCTGCATTAAATTTTATTGAATCCCATTAGTAGCTAAAATGGTTGAATTAACATCATAATCCATATAAAACCTAACACAATCCCCTATCTCGATCTATCATTTTAATTATATAAATTGAATTTGTATTAAAAATTCAATTAAGATAAACACAAAAAATTTAATGCACACAATTGCATAAAAAATCTTACTTTGGAGCGGAACCTTTTTGCCGGTGGTTCTTCATCAAAGAAGCCATTCTTGATCATATCAACTTTAATTGAGTCTAAACCACTCTTTGCACCTATTAGATGTTTCTTTGAACCTATAGGTGGAGTGATGTACCTGGTATTCGAACTACTAACGAACCAACTTTGTCGAGGATCTCGCGGCTCAATTCCCTGGCTTTGTTAACTAATTTCCATTTGCAAACTACTTAGCTCAAAATATCGCTCCTTTGAGTCTTTGACTGGCATATTCAATCAATTGCCGGGTATTGTCGTATGCTAAGAGTGTAATGGTTGAGTATGAATAGGTGAATGAATATTTAGAAATCTCCATGTTCAAACACACCTGAACTTGGCATGGAGGAGCATAGGTCACCATTAACAGGAGCATAGGTGTTGAAAAAGTATGTATTTAGATAGTCAGTGTGTATTTATAAGACTATCCAGAAGACCTCAAGAAGTTAACAATGGCGAAGAGTCAAAAATCAATCTTTTTAGTTTTAACAATTTCCCTTAAAGATTTAATGGGGCTAAAAGATCTTTACCCACTGAAAAGCTGTTTTGAACAACTATATATTGTAAATATAATAATTATCAGAGTAGATATATATATATATATATATATATATATCCATAGTCATAGGAGATGTCTCCGATTCTCGGTTGAGATTTGGCTTGTCATCCCTACTCTATTTTCGTTACATGGAGAATACAACTCGAGATTTGCAAAATCATGCTTATGTAACAGATGAACAAATCAATTGATTGGCCCTAATGCTGAGGGTGTGGCGCACAACTTTTGAGCAAGGTAGTGCATGGGTATGTACATTTTTTGAGAGGTTGCGGGCTAATTTGGATAGGTTTTAAAAAAAAATTAAAAATGAAGACATCTTATTTATAGTGTGTAGATTTATATATATATATATATATATATATATATTGAAACTAAGTAATTTTGTATTTGGATATAGTAATTAAAATGCTTTTATTTGAAATTATTTCAGATAATTTATAAAAGAGTCATTTTTGGACTTTTTTTTTTGAGTTACGCTTTTTTAAAAAAAGCTCGATCAAATATAATTTTCTTTCATTGAATTTTTTTTATTTTTTCAAAAAATAAGAGTTCCTCTTTTAATTAAAATGCTCTATATATTGGAAAGTTGATTTTTCTAAAGTGTCCTCTTGGAAACCATATATGTTGAAGGATTAGTTTATGCCATAATTATTAAATGTGCATAAAATAATATCTACGGATTAATAATTTATGTCCATCCTTAATTAGTGAACCATAAAGGTTTCTTATACAAAATAATTTACTAAATTTCTATATGAAAATTTACATAGCAAATATTACAAATGTTTACATAATAATCAAAAATATTGAATTCTCATATACTAAAATTGCTAATACGGCAACAAAGTTTAATGTGGATCTAAAAAAGGAAAAACAACAAAAGATAATCTTCTAAAATGCAACGATTTTTCTTCAAATGTAAAAAAAAAAAAGGAATAATTTTCTGCGATACCTGCAAAATAAACACAAAATATGTTACAAAAAGGAATATCATTGAGAATGTTATTAAACATAGTATGAGTGTACCCTCAAATTATAATATTTTGAACATAGTATTTTAATGCAATACCTATCAAATACAAAGAAAAAAAAACATAGTTAGAAAAATTATTAATCAGTAATGTATGATTGAAAAATAGAATTTACTAACTTATTGATGGATTGTAGATTAACATGAATTGATGGGTGGTGTTAATTTCATCAACCAACCTTAGAAGCTATTCTTCTAAATGTTGAATACTATCCGCATCAATGATAAGAAAAGATGTAGGAGCAACTTTATAATTGGAGATAATTTTTCTCCATATTTTATGAGCATTAATTTTGTGACGTGAAAATTAAGTATGAATGTGTAGAGTATAGACCCTTTTCAAGTATATATACACACACAATTGAGGCTAGCATGGGAGGAAAAGTTGTTATCTTCTTAACAAATTTTATCTCTATTTACTTTTTTATTTAATCTTTTTTTAAAGTACCTTTTAAATTTTAAAAGTATACAAAAATAATTCAGAGATATATTAAAAATAATTTAAATCTAGTAATCAATAAAATTATCTAAAAAATCTTAGATATTATTGGATAAAAATGAATATTCACATATTTTTTTCGATTTAATATTAATAATGCATGGTTATCTTCTTAACAAATTTTATCTCGATTTAGTTTTTTATTCCATCTTTTTTTAAAGTACTTTTTAAATTTAAAAAGTATACAAAAATAATTCAAATATAAATTTTAAAAAAATTTAATTTAGTAATCAATAAAATTATCTAAAAAAATCTTAGCTATTATTGGATAAAAATGAATATTCACATATTTTTTTCAATTTAATATTAATAATGCATAGTTATCTTCTTAACATATTTTTTTTCTCTATTTACTTTTTTGTTCCATCTTTTTTAAAGTACTTTTTAAGTTTAAAAAGTATACAAAAATAATTAAGATATATATTAAAAAATAAATTTAAATTTAATAATCAATAAAATTATCTAAAAAAATCTTAGATATTATTGGATAAAGATGAATATTCACATCTTTTTGCAATTTAATATATATAATTTCATACATGGCAAAATAAAACATAATGAGATATCCACATGAGCGCATATTTGGCGCTTAGGTGGATGACCTCAAGGCTTTTGAATTATATATATATGGGATACAGATGAATATTCACGTTTGTTTTCAATTTAATATATATAATTTCATACATGGCAAAATAAAACATAATTAGACTATCCACATGAGCACATATTTGACGTTTAGGTGGATGGCCTCAAGGCTTTTGAATTATATATATATATATTGATGTGGTCGGATTTGGTCTGCGGTATACGTCACTTCGATTTGAGGGTGAGTGTCCGAATCCGGTCAGATAAATCCGAGTAAAAATGTATGAAAGCTGGTGGGGCTCTATTCTGCAAGGATGAAGCACACGTGAGACTAGCCGGAAGTATCTCCGGCGAAGACCCTCCGACGCTCAAGTCAGTATTCGGGCAGGTAAATAGTAAGTAGTAATCAGCGTATTAGTGGATTAAAAGTGTCTTACCCAATGAATAGTGTCACCGTACTATTTATAATAATAAAAAATAGGTGGGCCGGACCAGAGTTAGGCTGGCCCAACCCCGTTGCTGGTTATGGGCATTCCCCATAACGCGCTGTGGGCGCGTTGGGTGCATTCCTTGCTCGAGGTGGGTGTCAGGGCACTAACTCCGAGGATGAAGTGGGGTCGACATCGATAATGTAATGACATCGAGGAGACCATACGAGTCAAGGAGATGTGATGAACTCTGACCGAACTAGACCGACAAGAAAAGATCATGGAGCCTGATCGAACTAGGTCTGACACGCGGCAACAGGAGGATGGCGGCATGTGCTGAGCTGGATCCGACGTGTGAGCTGAGGAGGCGCACACGTGGCCAAGGCAGATTCGGCCACATCATATATATATATATATATATGTATGTATACGTATATTGGATAAAGATGAATATTCACATCTGTTTTCAATTTAATATATATAATTTCATACATGGCAAAATAAAACATAATTAGACTATCCACATGAGCGCATATTTGGCGTTTAGGCGGATGGCCTCAAAGCTTCTGAATTATATATATATATATATAGTTATAGGTAGATGGCCTCAAGGCTTTTGAATTATATATATATAGTTATAGGTGGATGGTCGCAAGGCTTTTTAGTGGTTATTGATATATTTTAATGATGCATAGTTATCTTCTTAACAAATTTTATCTCTATTTACTTTTTTATTTAATCTTTTTATAAAGTACTTTTAAATTTAAAAAGTATACAAAAATAATTCAAATATATATATTAAACAATAAATTTAAATTTAGTAATCAATAAAATTATCTAAAAAAATCTTAGATATTATTGGATAAAAATGTATATTTACATATTTTTTCAATTTAATATTAATAATGCATAGTTATCTTCTTAACATATTTTAGTATTTTACTATGAAAAAATAAATTTAAATTTAATAATCAATAAAATTATCTAAAAAATCTTAGATATTATTGGATAAAGATGAATATTCACATCTTTTTTCAATTTAATATATATAATTTCATACATGACAAAATAAAACATAATAACACTATCCACATGAGCGCACATTTGGCGCTTAGGTGGATGGACTTAATGCTTCTGAATTTTATATATATATAGATAAGCGTGTTTTTTTTTTTTTTTGGGGAGGGTGGCAGGGGGATTTGCCACCATAAATTTGTTCTCATTTTAGAGCAGGTTTGATAGGCTTTCTTTAGGAGAGAAGTATTTATATTTTGAAAAAACTATATTTGGTTCAATTTTTGTAAAAATGTAGAAGCTAGAGAGAAAAAAAATTCGGAAGCTGTTTTGTTTTTTTTAAAGCTATCCAAAACAATTCAAATAAATACATCTCTTAAAATACTTTTCATTATTGTATCCAAACATAAAATTACTTGATTTTATAACAAAAAAAAAAATTCTATTACAAAAAACATGAGTGAACAAAACCTTTTTTTTTATTTTTTAACCTATATAAATAGGCCCTAAATGTTTTCCCTAGCAAGTGATGTCACGTCAAATTGTATATGTAATTAATAGCACAAATAAATTTATTCTTTATGCAATTTACTCAACTATCTTTACCACCCGCACCACTTTTCTTCGAAGTCGATCCGAGGGTTAATACTCTGGAGTTCACCTCAAGCTCGCATGGAACTAGTCAACACCCACTAAAAACACACACAATATAAATATATCGACACATAATTTCTTGCATATACCATGTCAACTATAGTTGTTTGATTCCCATTTCCCAGTTGTTTCCTCTAAAGTTTTTGTACTATGGCAAATATCAGTCACTCGTGCTACCTCCACCTTTTAACACCTGAAAAAAGGAGGAGAAATCGAAGAACATGGCGATTCCGACGTGGTCGTATTTTCTGTTTTGGGCCACCATTAGCGTTGTTTTCACAAGACTTGGATTCGATGCTTTAAACAAAACAGAGCTCTCAAGCTCAGTCTCCCCACTCTTGATGTCTCTCTTTAAACATTCTTTAGCTTTCTCAGCCTACCTTTCGTCTGCCTCTGCTTTCGTGTTTTCTCCGAGGTTGAAGGTTCCCATCGACAGATACGTCCTGTTACGTGTGCTTCTCATCGTGACTGTTGTATATCTGATGGTGATCCTGTTCCTGGCTGCTGTATTTGACCCCCTTGGATCATCGGTATATCACGGTCTTCGGCCTGTTAAGCTTGTATTTTCTCTTTTTCCACTGTTTTCCAATCGATTTCGTCCAACAGACGACTCCGTCCCGATTCTGGATAACCAGACTTACTCCTCGTCCACTTGGTTGTTGGGTCGTCGCTCGTTTTAGTCGGTGACAACGAAACAAGGTTATTCCCCTGTACGTTGCTCAGCATTGGTTGTTTCATCACTTTATCATGGCTAACTGTCTGAGAATGGAAACTTTGATAAATTGCTGATGCCCTTAGCTTCAAGAGTAAAGGAAAATTTGTCAATCTTTATAATGGAGAAAAAGAAGAGGAAGTTTATCGAATTTGGAGTGAGGATGGTGGCACAATTCTATTCCAGAACTATTTCAAATTAACATCGTTCGATCATGTCGTCGCGTTTCTTTATTTTGCGGTAGCGTGGCGTACTAATCTTGCTCTGACTCGTGGATATGGTGACTTTGGGATCTTCAATTTTCTTCCGGGCAATGTAATGGTGGGTTGCACTGTGAGTCAATTGGGGCTCCGCGGTACGACTTGGATTGTGTATGGTGCTTCACTTCCACTGTATGGCCTGCGCCTCAAGATCGAGTCCTTGTCCTTTGCACATATTGATGGACAAGTTGGAGTTGTTACTCTATGGTAAAATTGGAGTTCATACTTATGTTTATCCGACTTCAAGGATTCTTTGTTCTTCTGTTTTTGTGACTATAACAATGGGAGTAAGACATTAGGTGTTTCAGACTTATGTTCAGACATAAAATTTTGGTGTAAAATATTTTCGTTTACACTCATCGATACATATAATACATGTTGTTAACATCACTTTGCTCCAGGCTTCTAGCGATTTGGGGGTTTTCAATTTTCTACTTAGCGATGCGATCGTGGTTGCATGGTAGATTGAGTCAAGAGTTGGGGTACTACATGGATTACGTATTCCCGTACCTAGAGAGCTTAGACTTGATAAATAAAGGTGTATAGTTTATTGCTATTGGTGAAAATTCTTGTATGAATTTGGTCTTAGGACCATATATATGAATCAAGAAGGGCAAAATTGTGTAATAGTTCGTATATTAATTTATATTTATAAGTGAACCAATGGTGTGCCACAATCTGAATGTTTAAAATTAAGAACTCCCACATAAAAGAAGACATAAAGATGGGATAATAAGTAGTAAGGCCAAACTCAAAAAAATTGTCTTAGGGATTTTGGGTCAGGCCAGCCACTAAGCCCGTCCAACACATCGACTCAACTTAATTTCACAATAAATATAAGCCCAAGACAATTTCCTCTTGTGGGTCAGGCCCATCAGCTTCCAACAGTGATATCAAAGTCCAATAACTTCAAGGCCCGGAAGATCCAAAAAAGTCCACGAGGAAAAAGCAATAAAAATAAAAAAGGAACTTGACACACAATAATAAAAAAAAAAAAATCCTAAAATAAGTGGCTCAAAACACAAATAAAAAATTGTGGAAGAAGACTCAGGCCTGAGACATTAATTTTATGAAATAAGAACTCCCACAAAAAGCATGTAAAGAGGGGTAAATAAAGAGAAGTGCCAAACCCAAAAAAAGCCTTAAGACATTTTGATTGGTTCCCACTGAAAGAATTGGAAGCCCAATGAAAGTTTCTAAACAGAGCCCACATATTGTTTTCAGTGCTACCCAGTCGAGTTACTTGTATGAGCCCATACGAAAGGGGAACTCAACATATCTCTTCATGCTTCCAACAACGCAAAATTAACGTCATTGGGCCTGTAACCCAAAGGTGGAGTTTCGGTGAGTGCCCGAGTTTTTTTTTTTTTTTTTTATCCTATTGATATTTATAAGGTGTATCGAGTGATTGTAAAAAAAATAAAAAAAACCAAAATTAACATCAGACTAACTAGGAGATAAGATGGACGTGATCCGTGTGAGAATGACGAAAATAATTGTACATTTAAAAAATTGATTGATGTTAAACTATAGTATTCAAAGATATTACATGAATAAAGAGTTTTACTCAAACAATTTAATTGATATAAAATATTCTAAGGTTCTTCATAAATGAGAATATTATCTCCATCAAGTACTATTTGATCGATGTTACGGAATTGTTCAATGATATCAATGGGTTCAAATGTTAAAGTAAATAACCGAGATAAATTATTAAAAGAGTAAGGCAACAATATAAAGTGTGGATTGAGGTATGCGAAATACCATCCTAAGTGGTAAAACACTTTTTTTTAAAAAAAATACTTCAGAGCAAAAAAAAAAATTGTGTTTGGATAAATTTTTAGAAAAAACCAGAAGCCAAAAAAAAAATTTTTTTTTAAAAGCTATTCAAAATAGCTTCAGATAAAAGTACATTTCAAAACGGTTTTTATTACTGCATTCAAATGCAAAATTGTTTAGTTTGAAAAAAAAAAACAACAACAACAAATCTACTGTAAAAAAAGACCATTCGATTTTTATTTTTTTTTAAAATTCATCCAAACAAACTCTTAACAGTTCTATCTTCTCATACAAGCACATGAAATGGAGACGATTTTTTTTTGGAGGAAAACCAAGAGTGAATACATAGATTCCAAATATTAAAGATAGGGCTATTTAACCATTTAAAGGGGAACAAGTATTTTAATTAAAGTAATTTTACATATAAACCACTTGAAAGTGGGTGGAAGCCAATCAAACTTATAGTCCAAAGTAATGTCAGTTCATGAGGGATATGTTATCTTGTCGTAATTATTGATGTCTTGACAGACTCAAAAAATTCTTATACGACCCGTATTCAGACTCTACAAGTACAGGCACCAAATCATTTAAGTCTTATCATATTTTTAACTTATTTAAAATAAAAAATAATATATAAAATAATACATGATTTAAGCTTTTAGATTCATGTGCGGACATATTGAAAAATGAATTCGGATTTAACTCACTCTCAAAAATTAGTTCAAGTTATTATAAACTACACCACATCATTATATTTTATGGATATGGGACATTTAACACACCACCTCACGCCCAACCGGCACGGGCGGGTGCGTATTGAAGAATTTACATAAATATAATAAAACTCTTTCGTTCTAATAACTTAAACTTTTAGATGATATGGTAATTCAATAGGACCAAAAAATGGATGAAATATTTGATGCTACTCCAACCTTTTTTTTTCCCCCTAATACAGTATCTATTTGAACCCCATATCGATTATAATTTTTTTTTTTTTTTTAACTCGCGCACTAAAAGGCTCAAATCTAGTATCTGTTTAGTGTCTATAATGATTATGATTAGGATTATTTGTTTGTAGACAAAGCCAATAAGCAAACAACTTCTTTTATTTAATTGCTGGTACTCCTTTGTGCAATCTTTTGATTCATTCAAGATAATCTTTATACAAAGTGAAAGGACGATGTGAATTTAATTAATATATCCATATAAAATAATTAAAGTTGAAATGTGCACTCTTTTTCATTATTGTACAAGCTTTTGGATAGTAATTGGATCAAATTTGATTTCGAGATTGAGAATTAATACAATTTTTGAGATTGAGAAGTAATTCAATTACGTTTTATTTTTATTTTGCATTTACATCGAATATGCTTATACACATGCATATGTATGTACTATATATATTTGTACCCAAAAAAAAAAAAGAAAAGAAAAAAGATCACGTGAGTGAGTCGATCACTCTTATGATTAATAAACTATTCATAGTAGGAAGGTAAAAGGATTGTCGACTTTCTAGAAGAAAATGCAAAATAGAGGAACACATTTTAGATGAAATAACACTATATATACTTGTACAAAAAAAACATATATGTAAAAGAAATGAGACTATTGTTGTAGAAAATCTTGAGTTTTAGTAATCTTTTATCATTCATATGTTTTAACAAATATACAAGAAGAGAGTAAATGTACCCAAAACACATTGGATATGTCATAACATGGCCTTATATATATAGAATTAGTGGTGTAGGCAGAGTTTCGATCGAGATTAATAAATTTACCCACCAACTACGAGCGTCCGATAAGATGAATAATTAAATTTAAAAAAAAAAAAAGTCTGAAGATGCGTTAAAAGACAATTAAAGAGTACAATTAAAAATAATTAAGATTGTCATTCAAATTTAATCATATATGTACAATAATTGTAAAGTTAAGGGTGCACGTGCAATCTTACTGGCCGACATCGTTTCAACATAACCCTCACAAATTGCAACAAGGTAGGCTTTGCAAATGCTCCTCGTGAGACCCCCAGGGGATTGGCCTAGCGGTGATATGGGTCGAATGCCACGCCGAAGGCGTGGGTTCGAACCGCCGTAGCCCCTTGGGGGTGATAAACCTATGCTTGTGGGGTCCATTTATGGGAAGCTGTGGAAGATTTCTGGTCCCGGGATTAATAGGGCACACAGTCCCTCGCAAGTCGGGAGGTCCTTCCAGATGTGTGTGGTATCCCACAGCGCAATGCTCCCTGTCGGGGGTTCTTGAGTAGCCTATCTCCCCCCCATTTTGCTGATCAAAAAAAAAATGCTCCTCGTGAGTAATTTTATCAGCCGAAAAGACTTCTTCACTTCAGCATCAAGTTCCTTAGACGTGAATGAATGTCCACTCAGAAATCCCTCGACATAGGCACGTATAATTTGTGGAAACTTAAAAAAGAAAGATTTATTGCTCGATTTGCGGATCTTTAAAAGACAGCAACTTTAAATTCCAATTGGATCTAAAAGAACCAAATTTGGATCCCAATATATGACGACAAATTAACTCAGAGAAAAGTGCCCTAAATTCTCTTGTTCATGTTTGCTGAACAAGCAAACATTGTCGTCCAAATTATATATATATATTTATATATATATATATATATACTATCCAATTAACTTTTCTTTAACATGTGGATCGCATTTTCCACAGTAAAAGCCTGTCCTACATTGTATCAAGTACGGAAACATTTTCAAGTGATACAAACATCCGGAAATTCTAGGTTAGATACATCATAATATTCCGTACAATACAAGTATAATAAATACTACTCGTATCAAAATAAAAAAAATACCCCAGATGATAATTCGCAGCGCCGATCAAAATATATTGTTATATTTCGTAGCAAATCAGCATTGAAAAGGGTACCACGTTGCAACAAATCTGAAATCAAGGAAAAATAAATCAAATTACACATTACAGAGATGTGCACCTTATGGCTCAAAGTTAAAGTTCAAAGCAATTCATGTCGCAAACCTATATTTAAGGAAATAAAAATTTAAAAGTTAGTGCCCAATGCCCATCTTTTATTTCTCGAATTGTTACGAAATAAAATCTTTTTTAAGTTAGTGGCATGCATCTTTAGTCATTTCCAACATTTCAAAAGTTATATATATATATACTTATATATACATATATATATAAGCACTGTCCAAGCAAAGCAACACTCTTTAGCCTGCATAATCATAGTTTTTAGCGTCAGATCTTCCCTTTGATGATATTTCAAGCACTCATGACAAGAAAAAAATATTTGTAGCAAGATGCTAAGTGTCAAGGCCAAAAGTTGCTACATATTAAATGATAAAAGTTTTTTATTTTAATTATAATTTAAACATTTTTGTTCATTTTATCTTGTACTATCGCGACAAATGTTCAAAACGACAGAAGCATAATAATTGATCGAAACACACTGTAAGAAAATGATTTTGGTGAGTGGTACCATATTAGACAATCTAGGGTTTTGTTCGGGATTCCCCCTTTTTCGAATTTTTGCATTGGAATTTGAAGAAATTGAAGCGAGAATGACCCAAAACATATAGGGATAATCACTCCCGTTATCCCTAAATTTAGGTAAAATTACAAATAACATCCCATTTTATCGATTATTACCAATATCCTCCTAAGTTTTGTGAACTTATTAGTAAAATAGACGGAAACAAGACAATATCAATTTTGTCCCTTGAATATTTGAAATATTTTTTATTTAAAAAAATAAAAAAATAGATATATATATATATATTTGAATTGATCAAAATATCATCCTCAAAGTCCTAATTCACCTCAGAAAATAGAAAACGAAGTATATAAAATACAAAAACTGAAACAATTAAATGGAAAACGAGACTGAATTGAAGAAATTGAATTAAATGGAATCACAAAACGGGACTAGGGATGAGTTATGGGATTTTGTTTGCCGCATATATAAATATCATTATCTTGTTGAGGTTCTATGATCTAGTCAAATATACGTTGAATAATACGATGCATGATATGTGTCGATTTAACTTAAGGAAAAATTACACCTGACCACCCCTGAAGTTTGATTGATTTACGAAAAATTCCTAATTTTTTAAACATTATCAAAAATCCCCTAAAGTTTCAAAAATATTACAAACTTATTCGAATTTTCGAAAATACCCCTTCCCTTTTTTTGGGTGATTTACATTGACCACCCTGAGATTAGGCTAATTTACGAGAAACCCTCTGTGGTTTCAAAAATTACCAAAACCCCCCTGAGGTTATACTAATATTACAACTAGCACCTACTTAGGTTGACTTATCAACAATATTAATTCTTTTTTTTTCCCTCTGTAATATTGTTATCATAAAATTTTCATTTAATAGACTTGGAAAAAAAATGTGATTACTTATTCAAATAAATATTCCAAATTAATGTTATGAATTTATACTAAATATACGTAATATGTGCTAAATTTATATTTGAGAAAAATATAATTATATGCATCGTATATATCCATTATGTGAAATGAGAAATATAAACATTGATTGAAATAAAAAAATGAAATTAAATAATGCACTTGAAAACTTTATTTAGCTTGAGGACTCTAACTTATTTCTCTTAAAATTTACTCCATATTAGCGATAATATAACATACTTAATGTGTTGGTAGATACCTTTAATGCATTAAATTCAGATAATTTATTTGAATAAATAATCACATTTTTTTTCAAATCTATTACATGAAAATTTTATGATAACAATATTACAGAGGGGAAAAAAAGATTTAATATTGTTAATAAGTCAACCTAAGTAGGTGCTAGTTGTAATATTTGTATAACTTCGGGGGGGGGGGGTTTGATAATTTTTGAAACCATAGAGGGTTTCTCGTAAATTAACCCAATTTCAGGGTGGTCAGCGTAAATCACCCAAAAAAAAGGAAATGGTATTTTCGGAAATTCGAATAAATTTGTAATATTTTTGAGACCTTAGGGGGTTTTTGGTGATTTTTGAAAAAGTAGGGGTTTTTTTGTAAATTAGCCAAACCTCAAGGGTAGTCAGTGTAATTCGCCATTTAACTTAATTTCTTCTTGTTTAGTGAATTCTACTAAAATTATGAGATCTTTTTAAACCACATGACATATATTCAACTGTCACATACCAAGCTCCGGATCCCAGGTCCGTTGGACATTAGAGTTGCCTCCAAAACTACACTATAAGAATTATCACTAATAAAATGACAATATAAAAATTATCACTAATAATTATATCAAATGACAATACTTCCGTCTTGTTACTAATTCAATTTATTTAGTGGCAATATATATATATATATATATATATATTGTCATAATATCATTCAATGGTGACAATTATTACTGTTTTAATTGTCACAATTGAAGATTAATGATATATCTATGATGACAAAATCGCATTGTTACTAAGATTCTTTGACGAGATCCCAATCTTGTCACTAATTGTCAATAGTAGCAACTTAAACATTATGTTGTTACTAGTTGACATTATTTTGTAATAAAATAATTTTTTGTCACCAAATATATATAATTTGTCATAATTTTTTTCATTATCCATTGTTGTATTGTCTCCAATGCACTCATTTTTTTGTAGTGCCATCAAATATATATTAAAATTGAGTTATGATCAACTTGTCCAAAAAAAAATATTCAATAAATGCTCATGAGTTCGTCAATTAAAATTTATAAGATATCCAATCTTTTAGTATTTATCCAATGTGCATGAGACGGGGTATGACGCCAACCATCGAATATTATGGACGAATTAATGCAGTACGGAGGACACAAATCATCCAAGCCATTTGTGTCAGCAGTGGCCCATTATGAATTATATGGGTGAATTTCAAATGTTCATATTCTCTCAAGCAGCATTTTACTTTACCATGTTCTTTGTCACGTGCACTCAATTGCGAATTGTACGGAAAGCATCCATTCAAGTAAGCCTATTAATGAGTAGAATTTTATTCTATCTTAATCCTAATTTTAAAATTATTCAATTAAAGATATTCTATATCCTATCATATCCTATTTAAATATTTATTTATTGATATGTGTATTGGGTCTACCTTATTTTTAGGATAGGGTCCCAATCTTTTTTTTTTTATTTGTCTTTTTTTGATATTGTGTTTTTTTTAACTCACACACACAGTTAACACATACACAGCATTTACACACACTGCGCACACACACACAATTTTCACACACATTGCACGAACACACATGTTTTTTACACACACACACATTTTGTTTCACACACAGTGTGTGAAAATTGTGTACACTGTGTGTGTGTGTGTGAAAACTGTGTGCATTGTGTGTATGTGTGTGTGTGAGAAATCACACACTACGTGTGTGTGTAGTGTGTATTTTCGCACACGTGTGTGTGTGAAATCACACACTGTGTGTGTGTGTGTGTTTACACACAATGTGTGTGTGAAAAATATGTGTGTGCAGTGTATGTGTGTGTGTGTGAAAAATATGTGTACAATGTGTGTGTGTGTGAAAAATATGTGTACAATGTGTGTGTGTGAGAAAAATGTGTATGGTGTATGAATTTTCATTGGGTAATGATGTGTGTAATGTGTGAATAGAGAATGAATGAGTACGGATATGATAAAATCCTACCCATTGATAGACCTACATTCAAGTAATGAAGATTCATCATAAGAAAATTAGTAAAATAGTAATAATATAACAAGTGATAATAGAAAAGTTGTCATTAATTATATATATTTAGTGACAATATATTAGTGTTGTCATAAAATATAATTTGCACACTGTCAATAATAACAATATAATATAAAAAGGTGACAGGATAGTGTAATATTAATAATTAGGGACAAGCTTAATTATACCGACCACTTAGTAATAATAGAATCTTATCACAAAATGTTAATAAAAATTTGTTTTTGGTCACCAAATTGCTACTATATGTGTGTCACTAATTATCAATAATGACTATTAAAATATTTATTCTTATTACTATTGAATGATGTTATGACAACATAAAAATTATTATCACTAAAAAAATTTAATTAGTGAAAAAAATGGAAGGTGTTGTCACTTAATATAATTATTGATAACAATTTTTATATTGTCATTTTTAGATCTTATTGGTAATTTTAATTCTTCTTGTAGTGATTTGTAGTCTTAATTAATACATATCAAGAATGCAAATCCTTCACCAACAAAGGGACTCATCACAAATCAAAAAAAAAGTTGTCACAAAACGTAAATTTGTGATAAATTTTAATCATCACAAATATATTAATAAATACATTTTTACTAATCGTTGAGATATATTTTTTTTTTATATATTTTACATACAATATGCACACATACCATCCACATACACGCATACTTCTACGATTCGAATCCCAACATAACACTCTCTAGGTCACAAAAAAACTCGAGAATGATTGACTGTGCTAGTTATATTTTAACTAAATTTCATCATGACTCAATTATTAATGACTTCCACCTGTGATGAAATATATTCGGCTAACCCCAAGGGGTTGGTTCAGCGGTAAGATGGGACGAATTCCTTGCTCAATGCTTGGGTTCGAATCCCCGCCGTAGCCTCTTGGTGGTTGGCAAACCTACGCTTGTGGGGTCCATTCGCGGGAGCCGTGTGATGAGGCCAATTCTCCCACATCGAATGGAGACGAGGGTCTTGGTCACTATATACACACCAACCCTCCCTCACCTAGCACGACGCGTTTTGAAAACCCCCCCAGTCCCTCGACTGGCAGGCGCGGACAGTATCGTGCTCAGGCTGGGGCCATCTCGGGTGTGCGCAGAAACGGTGCTCATTACCGTGGAAAGATTTCTGGTACCCTGCGGCGCAATGCTCCCTGCCGGAGGGTTCTTGAGTAACCTATCTCCCCTCCATTTTATTATAACAAAAAAAAAAGAAATATATTCGGCAGCTCCACAAAATAACTCGTGACACAAAATGTATTATTCAAAGAAAACGTTGATGCACATTAATTAGGGGAGCTGGAGAAAATGGATTTAAGAGGCTGTCAAAGTCCGCAAAAACATAGCATGAGAATCTTCTCTCATTTTTTGAGTTAATAGAGAGAGAGAGAGAGAGAGAGAGAGAGAGAACATATGCTTAACTAACTTAGAAATTAGGAATTATATCTATTAGTAGACCTAGCCAGGGATATAAATTTCTTTGCTAGAGATAAGATGCGACAACTGTTTTCAATGTACAATGCTTTGAATCATAGAGAATATCACTTTAATTTGACGGTTTGGTTCGATTACAAAACATGCAACCTTAAAATCCAAGAATTAATGCGTTTCCAAATCCGCGAGGCTGTTGGACAGGCTTTGGCTTTCTGAAAAAAAAAAATTCCCTGCCTTATTTTTTTGGTAGTGGAGCACATGTTCAACTTTAATTTTCAAATCGTACGAGAGATTTGAGATAGGACATTGGCTAAGCAATTGTTCGAATTCAGGCATGTAACTTTTTTGTTCCCAATCCCTATTGTCATTATTATGGTTACAGGTATGACAATGTTACTAGCTATTGCTATAAGTCTAGTTTGAATTGAGTTTGGAAAATTTTCTGAATTCGAACTCGAACTTGAGTAAAAAAAAAAAATTACTAGACTCGAGCTCAATGAGTTTCAAATTCTGAATTCGAGCTTAGCTCATTTGCCAACAAATTATAAGTGAATTAAATTTTTAGTTAGTTTTGAATTATTTTAAGTAACATAAATATTATTGATTTATTATAACATTTTCAATTAATCTCACCTCATTTTCAATAAAAATTATATATTGTTAATTTTAATAATTATTAATTACCCATTGAATAAAATAAAAAACAAAAAGCTAGTGAGTTGGCTCTTTAGTTTTGGAAAACTATATTTGAGCTCGAGCTCATCTAATTAAAAAGTTTGAGCTCAACAAGTGTGAGATCGAGTCGAGCTAGCTAGCTCATTGAATTCATGAGTTGGCTCAACTCATTTTACATCCTTAATTTTAAATAAATCATAAAACATTAACTTGATTAGTTAAAAATTCATGAGTTGAAGGTCTTGTAACACTACATACGATGCAATATCAAAAATATTCTAATTACACATATCATGATATCGATGGGCGATATATAATTTGATGCTATATTTCATTGTTTTGTTTGTACACATTGACTATTTAGAAAATAAGTTAATTGGGTGATGTCCATAACATTTTTAAATAGTATTTCAATTATGCTCCTATTATAATATGTCACGTGAAATGTTTTAATAAATTATATACTAAATCTTAACTAAAACAAACTTTTAATTATGCTATGATAAAATATCAAAAAATGTTATTGTTCTACTCAATTACATGACACTTTAATTCATATCTCTTCAACTCCGAGTACGCAATTAAATGATTGCTATGTTATCTAATGTGCTATTCAGCAAGCTTGGTATCATAACTTAGAGAGAGAGAGAGAGAGAGAGAGAGAGAGAGATGATAGCATAGTGATATTGAAGGTCGAACATTGTAAAACCCATATCGGAGGGTTCGATCAGACCGACATGGACCATTAATCGATCCACAAAATGGGTCGGGTAGAACCAAAAAATCAGGACTCAAAAATCACTTAATTTTATATAAAAAAATGAGTAAAAATAGCACTTGGACCACTAGTTTTTTTTTCCCCCTTTTTGGTTTTAACCATGCGATTCCGATTCATTGACCGATTAATTCGAATCGGATAATGCACATGCCCATTATGAAGGCGACTCTGCCAACCCAGTTGCTCTATTCACAACACAAAGATTCAAAATTTAGATATTGTTTAAAGGATCTAACACCTTACCTCACTAAATCAATTGGTAGTTGGTGTTAGACCACTAGTTTGTAAGAATAGTGATTCGGCCATTTGAATCGAAAGGACGTTGAAATTTGAAAAATTGAAGGACAAAAGTCTACATTTTTCTAGTTTCCCTATATTTTTATTATTCATTCTTCTAATCATTTTTAATATATTATAATTACTTTTAAAATAATTATAATTACTTTTAAAATAATTATGATATCACCTATGAAATCACAATCAGCCGAATAGTTGAATTAATGATTCATGTATTAATTGATTTTTCGATTCGATCAACGGTCCGAATTGTAAAACATTATCGATATGTACCCATCTAATCAAATTTGTAGATAGATTTGTTGTTAAAGATTTTGAACAATGGGGCGATTAACTTAACTGCGCCGCGTTCGCTGACGACAAACAGTGTAGGAATTTTGGTAGATCGAGCGTGCAGTGGTGACTAAATTAATGATTAAAGAAACATAAACATAGACTAATTAAGTCAATGGATAAGCACGCCAACACGGTACGTAGTACTAAAATTTTGACTTCAAATTATTAATTTCATTTTGTTTTTTGACTTCAAAGTATTTAATTGGTTCTGACAAAAAACTATATATTTTGACATGGCACATTTTATTATTAATTTAATATGGGAATATTGACATGACTGTTTGACTAATCTTTAGCTTAGAAAATTGAGTCGATTTTGAAGTGCGAATCAAACCGCACATGGTTAGAAAAAGGTTGACTTTGGACTTAATTTGTAGTCCAACCTTGTACACTCGTACTGCTAAGAAGATATTGCTGGGAGTATTTCTACAATACAATGGAATCCCATTCAAAAAAGACAAAAAAGTTCCAAGTTTTGGATGAGATTTGTTTTCCATAGGTTGAGAAATCTAAATACATTTTCATTCTTACTAATTATCATATATATATATATATATATATATGTATGCGCGTATATGTGTGTGTACAAACACACATGTGCATGTTGCAATACTACACAAAATTCTAGAAAATATAAGGTTGTGGCTAATTCGTAGCCAATGCCACGGCCCCCCAGCCCCAACCAACCGCGAACCAAGCCCACCCCCAAAGAGCCATATTGATAATTTTAACATTTTTGCACTCCATGGGGGTTTGAACCATGGACCTTATGGTTGCAATTGTGGCATCAAAGCCACTAAAGCAATTGACATCTTTAGCTGTGAAACGATTTTTCTTATATTTAACATATATATATGTTATATTTTAAATTTAAATTACCTAAATAAATTATCTATTTTATAATTTATTAGTTTTACTAATTTTTGATTTATTAACCAAATTTTTTTTATTTCAAATATGTAGGTAAAATATTTATTTTAACAATTTTAAATACTAATTTTATTTTCCTATTGAAGAAAATGAATAATAATCCTAAATCAATTTAAATACACAAATCAAATATTTGAATTTATTTTGTTGAATTAGTTATTTAAATTAATTTTTGACAAGTTATATCAAATGATTTTTGATCGCTAGTTAAATCAAACTCGCTTTACTTTTTTTGTTCATATATGTATTTAAGTATAGCCCTATCTTTATATTGTGGAATAACTTTCATAATTTAATGAAATCATTTATGTTGAATCTACTTTATTGCATAAATATACATCAATTTTAAATATTTTAAATTAAGTATATAATTAACAAAATAATTTGAAACACATAATCTATAGCATAAATCCACATTATGAAAAGTATTCCTTTCTCTTTTTTTTCACTAATCTTTGGCTTTTCCTTTTTTGTTATTGAAAAGTATTTAGTAATTGAACAAGTAATTTATTAATTATAAAAAAAATATTTAATAAATTAATAGCAAAAATAAAAATTATCAGAAAAATTTATTTAGATAATTTATATTAAGAATTTCGCATAATTTATATTAGTTAAGTATAGCAAAAACTAATTTTTCAACAAAAAATTAAAGTGGTGCAGTGTTTTGATACTTTAATTTCAATCAAGAGGTTAAGAATTCGAACCACATCAGATTCAAAAAAAAATATTCTATGGCTAATAACTAGCCATAATCAGAACGTGGCTATTAGCCAAGAGCTAGCCACGTTCTGACCGTGGCTCGTGGCTAATTTAGCCGCGGCTTGACTGTGGCTAATTTAGCCACGGTCTAATCGTGGTTAGCTCGTGGCTAATAGCCACGGCTAAACCGTGGCTAAACCACTTTGGTCTTATTAGTTTAGTTATTTTACACTTAAATATTGTAAATTATCAATAACAATTATACATTGTTGAATTAATAATAAAACTATAATATAAGTTATGATAATTGATCAATTATAAAATTTCAAACCCAGATAATTAACTCTTATATATAAGCAATTGACAATTGATATTGAAATAAACATTGAAATATATCAATCATCTATATAAATATATATCAGTGTATTATATATCTAATATGTGTTATATATATACATACATATCTGATATATATATATATACATCTAATTATATAAAAATACACATGTATATAAGTATATCTAATCTTATATGCATGTAATATATCGAATCATTTATTATATATATATCAATATATATATATATATAATATACATATACTAGTTAAGTATAGTAAAAACTAATTATTAAATAAATAGTTAAAATGGTGTAGTGGATTAATGCTCTACCTTCAACTAAGAAGTCAAGAGTTCAAACCATACTTAGTACCCAAAAAAAAAAAAAAAAAAAAAAAACTTGGCCACTGATTTTTAGCCACGGCCTGACCATGGCTAAATTAGCCACGGATTGGTCATGGCTAATCCATGGCTAAAAATTGGCGGCAAATTTCACGCCAATTTTAGCCACCAAAAATAGCCACGGCCAATCCGTGGCTAAGTTTTTTTCGTTTTTTTTTTTTAAATCCATGGCTAATCCGTGTCTAATTCATGGCTAATAGCTACGGATTAGACACAGATTTTTTCCGTAGCTAAAATCCGTGGCTATTAGCTGTTTTCCTAGTAATTGTCACAAAATTCATTTTCACAATATTAGTTGTGACAATTTAAGCACAATTAATGAAACCTCTACGATGATAATTTAGTGATAAAGAAAATCTTGTGACAAATTTGTAGTGCCAACATTCGTCACTAGATTGTCATTAGAGGGGTACCATTAATTGTATATAGTGACAATATAAAGTATTAAATCTTGTCACTTTTAAGTCATTTAGTGACAAAATAAGTCTTATTATCACCAAATAGATTTAATTAGTAACAAAGTAGAAAATATTGTCACTTAATACATACAATTGGTGACAACATTTACATGTCACTTTTATATTTTGTCGTTAATATTATTATTTTGTTTAAATTTCCCATTAAATATTTGACGAAAATTGGTTCGTTGGACATAGTTTGAAAAAAAATTATACTTTATGGAACATGATGCGAGCAGAACCCGAGGGGCCCAAATATTTAATTTTCTCTCTTTCTTTTACCCAATCCCATTTACCACAATAAATTAAATTTTCTCTCTTTTTCCTTCCTCTCTTTCTCCTTTTCAAATTTACTAGAAATTCTATTAGATTTTCTCTCTCTCTCTCTTTCTCTTGAACAAGAACCTAAAAATAAACAATTCCTACAAAATTAAACTTTTTCTTCAAAAATAATGCACAAAAAGCTGGCATTATGTGCTAACTTTAAAATTCATCCATTATTTTTTATTATTATTATTATTGTTATTATTATTTGTAATTGATTTTTGCGTAAAGGTTTGAATTTTAAAATTGTTGATGACTCTTGATAGTTATTCAATATTAAACTTGATGAATTTTGATAAATATTTGTTGGAGCTATTTTACTTAAATGAATCTTGCTAATTTGAGATTTGATATTTAATTGGAATTATTTAGAGAGTGTGATGGTGGAGCAAAAATAAATAAGAGGAAGAGATTTTTCGATAGTAGAGAACACACACACACACACACGCAGAGAGAATCTATTTTAGTGCTTTTTGAGTTTTAATTATTTATTTTTGTGTGAATTTATGTTAATTTTGTTGAGTATTGTTAAAATTACTTTGTTAAGTATTTTTTAAACTCATTACCCACTACAGTTGTTTTCTTTAAAACAAAGAATAGTCTGTTATTTTTTTAGTATCATTTTCCATATATTGATTTTAATTGTAACATTTTTTTTTTAAAAATATTTTACATATTCACATTCAATTATACTTCTTTACCTTCATTATATTTAGAAGT